>JAHZMZ010004527.1:0-16932 GCA_027743805.1 Lepidocyrtoides sp. E14 | reverse complement strand
CGGGCGTCTACTCACATACCAGTCAATTGTATGTGACATTCCAGACCTGCCAATTCATGACTCAAAAGTTGCCAACTTTTATATTCCAGGAGAAGGACTTGAAAAAACTAGGTAATTTATGTTCATGATTATCATTTTTTAAACAACTCAAATTTGCTGTATTTTAAAACCGGCAGGATTTTGTTTTCTTGTGAACAGGCAGCTTTTGCGTGCTCGCATAAGCTACGGGTTTGACGGACCCAAAAGCGAACCAGTGGACTACGTTATATTTGACTCATTGTGCTGGGAGTGCAGCAATGCGTTGTCATGTCAGCCTCGTCCTTCACAGAGTTGTAACGTTCTGAGTGACCCATTTGGTTCGAGCAATGACCCATTCCAGAATTCCCCCAGTTTTAGCAGTCCGTCCTTAGGATTCGCTCAGAGTAATAGTCCACTTCAATATTCTCCAGACTCGTCGTCCGAGTTCTCGCCTGCCACATTTCCAGGTTTCAATACTCGAATTCCTCAGATTAACACACAAGCTGCTACAATAGGTCAACTTCATCCTGGATTGAACAATCCATGTCGCTTGCCAAGGGACTCAGGCCCATGTAGAAACGATATATTGCGTTATTTCTTTGACACAAATATCAATAAATGTCGTCCATTTATTTTTGGTGGTTGTCAAGGTATTCAACTTCATACAGAAAACCATTTCATTAAACTAAGCATTAACCATGACTTAATCAAGTATCAATCATTTTAACCATTTTTGTTTATTTGTGACCCAGGAAATTTAAATAATTTCATCACAGAGCAGGATTGTCTGGAATCGTGTGCGTCTGGAAGGCCCAAAAGCTTTATTGATAATTCCACTGTCGTATCTAACCCCGAGTCTGCAAGTAGCATCATTTCGCTGGGTGCTCCTGGTTTATCAAAGATTGTCAGTCCTTCGAGTTTCGACGTCCCCCAAGTATCGGATAAATGTAATCTTGGTTCTACTCCGCGTTCTTGTTTAGATGAAATTGTTCGTTATTATTATGATAGTTTGATGAGAAAATGCCGTCCATTCATTACTTGCCCTGGAAATACCGAAAATTTCCCGAGTAAAGAATCGTGTATGAGAGAATGTGAACTGTCAGTTTAAAAACTATCCTGGCAGCAGTTTGCCTATTTAATTCACTACAGCATTTTTTCAGGCACATTAAACATTTATGCACTACTCTGTTGCTTTACATCATAAACAGGTATTTGTTAATTAGTTAGAATTTTGGAGCCAAAAGTTTATTTGTTAAAGTTAATCGTATTCGAGTATGCTTATATATATTATATGTGTATGTATACTTAAATTACTACTATTAGTGAATGAATACAGATACGTAATCTATGAAATGCATACTGTCTTTTTTGTAACTATTTAAACAAGTGATAAATAATAAAATTATTTTAACAAGCTATTTTAACGAAAGGAAAGCGGTCAGTCGTTTTATGTGTACTTATTAATTGCATGGATAAAACATGAATAACTTATTGACTTAAAATAGCCGTTTTTATTTCAGAAAGTAATCATTATTTCGTAGGGTAAATAAATTGTAAATATGAATCAATGTCGCCTCTCAGTCTGGGCTATCATCAGTTTCTTTTACAAATTCCTTCTAAAATCTCTTTAAATTGCTTATATCACTGTATTCTATAGATGATTATTAATGTGCTAAAGCATTCTCGTCTAGAAATTGAACTAGTGACAGTTGAAAAAATTTTAAGGCAATCATTGTAGCTCTTTTTTTGCAAATGAGACAAGCATTACACTTTGCGTCAGTTAGTATATCTAATGTAATAATAGTGTTAGTTGGCACGTCAGCACTACACACTGGTGTAAAATTGTACATAAATATTTATGGCGTAACAATGAAGAGTTAATGATACGTACATCCATAGTATAACAATGGAAAGAAGTGCACCTTTATTTAGCAATTATGGTTTGTCTGAAGATACGAACAAGAGGGTATGCCAAACTTTAGATCATAAAATCAAAAGATCCGATAAGTAGGAAATATGTACTTGTTATAGTGTGCTTGATGTTTCCATATGAAAGCATAAAAATCAAGTTATTTAAAAAAAGCTCATCATGTAACTTATCTCTATAAAAGTATTATCATCGATAGATACTCCAAGCATCGTTGCAGTGCAATGAAAACAAATGACGGAAGAAAGAAACCCAAGTCAGATCATCATTACCGGTTTATGTTATGCAAAAGGTGTTGCTTTTACAGCAAAGTAGTGCAATACTTTTTACAATTCATATCTCCTTTGCTTACCACCATTTACTTACCACACACCTTTCCCCGAGCTTTTTTACATGAATATTTTTCTTCTAATCAAAATTTTGCGCAGTTTTCTAAATCGTGCTTACTAATCAAAAGATAAACTATTTATATTGTTGGTATTTATAGTTGGTTAGCTCCACACCATCACCTCATGAAATGGTTTCAAGATGATTTTAAAAATAAGGCTGACCCTTCATAGATTTTTGCTAAAGATTTTTTACATATGTATCAAGTACAAAGTAAAATGGAAGAGTGATATGAAAATGATGCGTTAACGTACAGTAGTACGACGTAGTATATAGAAAGGAGAGCGCGTTGTCTTGTCTAATCAACAACAAATCTGATTTTCAGACATTTTTACAGGCTAATAATGGTTATTGTTACTTATTTTTATTCTTACTTATTGTACAAGCCTTTAGTTGTCTTATCTCTGTGTGTGTGTGAAGTCTTTTTTCTCTCAACTCAACAAACAGAGTATGTCTTTGATGATCTTGATTCTTGACTATAACAGACTAACAGACATGATGATGCTGTAACAGTCAAACATGTAACTTCCACTCTACTAAAATTGTAAAGTTGAAGCAGATAAAAATACGTGTCTGATTCTGAACAAATGGTACTGAAAATGAATGAAAGCGAAATACTTTCGTCAGCCTTACAACAATCACATTTTAGATACGTAACCTCCGAAGTGGTTAGCTGCTGTCTGTTCCATAATTTTTTTTAAAACCGTCGTTGCGTTTATTAGCATAGTGACGTCTGTTGGTAGGTATGTACATATTATATCATGTGATTCACAGTTTGCTTTAAATTGTGGTAAATTGAAAGTTTTAATTTTTGAAAATAATTTTCAAAATGCCAAATTATTTAATTATGAATTGAAACAAAGTTTGACTTGATACATACAATTTTTGTGGATACTGGTACACCATAGATACGCTATATATGCGTATTACAGAGCTTATATTCGTTTTACCCGTGTGCTCAAGATTCTCCTGCTTCGGTTTTTGTCTGATTTATTTTCTTTTATGTGTAATTAAATATTGTGAAGTCTGGAATCATCATAACGTACAGATAGAACAGTAGGTTTATGAATATAATCACCAAGTTTATTTTTTAAAAAAGTATGATTATTTTGAAAATTTATGCAGTTTAAATTTGCTCATCGTTAAAGCAGACAAAAAAGACTATCATCTCATTTAGTTCATATTATATATTTCATACAAAAAATCTTGATGAAGTTTTCCCAAAAACATTAACAATTATTTTAGAAATGGCATATATTACACTGAGTTTGCCTGTGTCTGTCAAGTAAACTGCCTACTCCATAATTTTACTATTATGCACTTGTAACAAGTAAATATTATGTAACTTAGCTTGTTTGTTTGATGGACCAAAATTGTTGCCTGTATGCCAGTTTTCGGACCTCGTGTCACAAAAATTGCATCTTCCAAGCAAAATACATAGTCTACTCATGTCATATCTAACTTCTGACTCAGAAGTTTTTTGGACCTGAACAAAACCTGTATCACTTAGCCCCATTTGTCGTCCCTTGTTTGCTTGGAGGAAGCAATAGGTAATAGATATCCATGTATAAAGGATCAAACTGATGCTTTGTATTTGGCAATGCTTATTCTAAATTTCAGGGTTCATGAGACACCTATTACGTGATTCAAGAACAAGTGAGACATAAATACAAAATTCCTTATGCTTCTCAAGACATTCGTTATAATTATTAGTTGAGCAAACAAGCAAACTAACTAGTAGCTTATAGCATTGGTATTGTTGTAGAAAATAACATTTTTACATTTTATCAAAATGATCATTTCTGTTGTTTTACTATGTAGGTGGGTTCAGATCATGGGGCATTGTAATACACTGACGTTGTCCACAGGACAGTGTCATTGAATTTAATCTAATCACTATTACGTTTTCAATAACTTCATACAGTAGAGAATGGACTGATGCGAGCAAATTATTTATGCAGTGTGTTCATTTCTCTTTTGAGTCCTCAAAATGGCAAAAGAATAACATCATATTATTAAGTATTCATACAAATACATGATGATAAACTTTGAGCTTATCAGTTATAACATCAATTTTCAAGATTGAGAATATACAGAGTCGAACGAAACAAGCACTCTCCCCAAAGTCATTGTAAAGAACAAAACCGAGGAATAATTCGTTGATATGATCACACATGCACATAATGAATGATATCATAATAATGCACATGGACACACCATGTATCAGCAAGAAATAACATGTGTTATTATTATTATCACATTCAATTTTTACGGCACTTTAGTTCAGGATTATAGGTTGGCTTGGGAAGGAAACAGAAAATCGTAATATTTTAAGCTATCATCAAACTATATATGCATGAAATTTTACATGAAATGATCATCACACACAACAACCACATCAGTCAAAACCGTTGTCATCATCGTCACCAGGAAGCGTGCACATTATCAGAGCTAGCTTATAAACATCTAGCAATGCATACCTACCTGCAAAATGTTTCAAGATTGTAAACTACCTGGCCTCTTCTATGCTGCTACAGATGCATTATATACCTGTATTTTATACTAATGGCTTAAAATAATGATCATCCCCACCTCATCATCCAGTTGGGAGCTCATGAACCGTGCAGAATGTTTATACGACTTGAAACACAGAGAAAAAGGTTTGCTGAATGATGATCATGAAAATATGATAATGATGATACGATAGGACGATGATGAAGATGAGAGGAGGTGACGCTTTGCTTTACGAGTGAAGCCATGCAGATGAAATACAAGCAGAAAGAAAACCTCGTTCATTCATCAACTCATCACCGTGTGACTCTCTATTACTTGGAGCAAACAAAATGTACATGTTTTTCTTGTAATAATAACAATAATGCCTTTATAAGCGTATTATGCGGGGTGAGGGCTGGTATACCGTGTGCATCCCTTTTTGTGCAACTGGCTGTGTAATTCTGTGTCTGCTTTGTTTAAAATAAAACATGAAACAACTTTTGTAGGTTGAAGTTGACGTGAAGGGATGAGCGCACTGGCTCGTGCTGTTGCAGTCATACTCATTAAAATGATGTGGGTGTTATCATAATTATTATTATTGTTATGGTAGCCCCGCTTCTGATGAACTGACTGAGCCGATTCAATGGAATAAAATAATACGCTCACACTACACGTACATATTATATTCGTAACAGGCGAGAAAAAAATACAAGTTTTTTAAGCAATGACGACGCTTCTTCTCTTGCATATCCTGACTATTTATGTATATAATTAGTTGCTGTTTACAATTGACGTACTTACGGCTTACACATCTACTAAAAGTAATGATTATGGATTGTATATATGCAGCAGTAGTTTAGTCCTGGTATTTGATTCCTCATTATTCACCTGTGATGATTCAATGCACACACGCGAGCATTCTGCTTTTCACCCTGTTATTATTACCTATTATCATTACCTTTATTACTATCATCGCAGCATCAAACAAAACGACTTCTCATTCAGTTATTCTGGTGATGGGGTTGGCGAGGTGATGAGATGACTGACGATAAAACAGGCTAATTTGTTATATGGCGTACGTGTATTTTGTTTTATTGTTGGGTGTGTGGCTACTTTACAATAAATATTCTGATTGCTAAATTAGATTTACAGATATTTAAAATGTTTCAAATTATTCTCAAGCTTACTCAACTCAGGAAAAACGATGTCGTGTATTTCATAATTTATTTATGATTTAAGAATAAACTGTAAGCTTAACCTGCATATTAATATTGCTACATTATTTTAATTTTTTAGTAGTTCTTTCCAATGCTACAGTAAGTAGTCAATCATCAGACCATAATAATTTTAAAATATTGCCAACAAGTCATATTTTTTCTGATTACGGTTCGTATGAAACTTGAAAATTTTATATTTAATTCTTTTCGGGAATTAAATTGACAGATTTGGACAGTCAGGTAAGTCACCACATAGCAGTGTAGAATGGATGAACGTCGCATGTGCGGAATATCATATCGTAAAATGATCTTCAAATTAAGAAATATGAAGGGAATGGAGTCTTGAGAAATATTTTGGTCTTGCTTTACTGCAGGAGCATTTTAAATTATAAGGACCAATTTAAGGTTTTTCGTTTAGCTAATCAGTACAGGAATATTTTGTGATAATTTTGTCACTTTCACTACCCAAACTCTGCCTCCATTTAGTTCAGTATCTAATTTTGTGAACCCAGCTTTGTTTGTATTTCTCATTTCGATTTTTGGTACCTTCATTACATATTGTGAGGTATGTAAGAGAACACAATTAGAATACTGTGTTCGTTCTAAAAATCATGCAACTGACAAAAGAGGACGAATGCAGATAATTTTAAAGTATACAACGGGGAGAAAGTGAGAGAAAGAAAAGTGCGAAAGAACAGCGTAAAGAACACCTTTTATTCTGAGAATAGCAGAAGCATTCACAAAGCACTAACACCAATATTTCACGGAGGAGATAGTTCATAGTAGGAGCAGGAGGAGAACCGAGAAACCGTGCTGTTGTACTCACCCTTGTACCTATGTATATCCTTAAGTATATCTACGGTTTTTAAATCAAGAGTGTGAAGAGAGAACAATCACTTGGTTCATTTGTCTTCATATGAAATAGTGTACAGACGATTACTCATGTGCTGTTGACTGCTATTTTTCATGGAGGTAATGCAATGTCGTTTTCCTTCTGCATAAATAAGGCTGATAGGAATACTCTTGAGAAATTGGATCGATATGAATGGGAAAGTGAGAGATGGTAGTAACTCTGGGGGAAAGGTGACGACGTGTTGATGATAGTATGTAGGAAATAGCTGGATTTTGTTCCTGAAGAATCAGTACATTGTCTTGACATACATGTAAAACTGAAATAATATTTTAGATGAAGTACTGTTAAGGCTGATTTATAATGTCTCAGTATACCAGCATCCCTTTTTTAAAAATCTGGCTGGATATAAAATATGACAGAAAATTACCTTCGGCTTCGCGGTCTCTTTATAATGCTTGTATGCATTTGTCTTTTGTTGTTTTACCAAAGTATAAATAGTGTATGCATATTTTATTGTTGATTAAAGAACAGAAATTGTAACTGATTCCTGATTTTTAATCACTGATGTTTTCACCAGAACTACATTGTACCAGTCTCTGTAGATGGTTCATTTCAAGTGAACAACAACAACCAAAATAGATAGACTTAACAACATAATATTATGTACTTCGTTAAATATCGCGAATCAAATCTATATTTGAGATGGAAAATACTTTTGCGACCTGTTATTTTTTGTAGAAGTTGACAACAACAAGAAAATCAGAATTTTGAACACTTTTGCATTTGTCTTGTAACATTGAAAACATAGGAACCGCGCAAAATTCTTTTTACATTATTAAATACGTACTTAGTTGCTTTACATAGATCATTTACTCACAAAACAGAACGTAACAAAGAGCCCTTATTTAAAGCATTCCAGAAAGTACAGTAGTACAAGTGGCTACGAATCCAAAGATAAGAAATATGTACATTACATATATTCACTTGACTAGCAAGTCATCACTTTTTTTGTGCACGTTTACAAATGCCATTATAATTCAGAACGTCAGATTTCTTTAAAAGTACTGTTTATTTTGTGCATGAAGAAATAAATAATGCATAAAATTTCTCAGACTCATAGTATCTTCAAACTTTTTTTTTCATCCGTAAACAAAACACGACTGTGCTTGAAAAACTGTTTTATAAAAGAGTTTGGCCAAGCTGCAGTGCACACAAGTAGAAATGTTTCTCCCCACAAGTAAAAAAAATCCAAGTCCAATATCTGGATATTCCCATGCATATTACGATATTTTGATCATTGGCATTGAATGTTCTATTGATGTAATATTTTGTTGTTCCATCCAGAGAGCGGCACCCACCTAGTATTAGTATCACTTATGCACCCTTCTTTCCAATATTTACTATCACGCTATTCTGAACCACAGGAGGAGAGAAAAATGTGCAATATTACTACATAATTTTCCTTCTCTTGAACTGAAACAAGCCTACTAAGAATCGCATATTTTTATCTTTCTTTTTTTTGTATATTTATGTACTTCTCCTCGTGCACTTTTTATTTTCCTTTATCGGCTGAGATGGTTGGTGTCTGTCTGGTGTAGTCTGGGGTGTATGTACAATTTATACCTATATTTACAATGCCTTGTGTGTACTCTTCTTCTTTCGTGTCATCAATCTTTTCCTTTACTTAACTTTCCCAGATATTTTCTCCTTCCATTTTTTGATGCTGTCATCTTTGGAATAAAGGTGAAATAAATACGAACAGCGAATTACATTGGCTAGTAGTGGATCCGTGCTGAAAAATACCCGGAACAAGTGAACATATTATGTGTATGTATGTATGTAGATTAGGTATATTCTACTTTTGGCCTCTCTGATAGCATAGCAAAACGAATTTACTGAATAAGAGAAAAATAAGATTTTGCTATTTGCAATATTTGTATGTGGTATGACAAGTTTGTAGAACAGCACTTCAAGACAAGTGTACAAGTGTTTAGGCTCTTTTTGTTTTTTATGGTCATAATCATGATTGAAATGCATTTCTAGATCGGTTTTTGAGTTTATGGCCAGTTATTATTTTGTTTAAATGAAAACCTGTTAAATTTTGGATTGTTCTGTTTCCTTTCTATTAGAATTGTGGATGGCAACCTGCATTGTACAATACACATAATGAATATATAAGAAATAGATACGAATTTAATGCATCGTACAAGTAACATTTTGACAATTTCAATGCCCTCCTCTATGCTACCATATTTTTTTTCAATGTCAGTGCCATCCTGATTCTTACAAATTGAGCGCTGAAGCATTTTTCTCTTTTTTCTCTTCAATGATGTAATAAACAAGAAAGGTGAGTTGGTAGTCGCATTCTGACACTGAGACCTACTCTTGCATGCATAAAATCCCATCTTTGATTCTCGATTCAGCGGCACCAGTAGAACTGGAAAAAGGAAAAGGTGAGCTAGGGAAATATAATACGTGTGCATGTGCATACATGTATGTTGAATATGTATTACGTTTCATCTTGAAAATGTGACTTTTTATCGTGTTTACGGAATACTTGGTTTACAAATAAAGTGATGTGATTTGATAGAATAAAGGTGACGGTAAGAGAAGCGGCACCACAGCAATAGAAAATTCAGTGTTGTTGTCGGCAACGAGAAAAAAAATTGTCTCTCTATTATTCCGAAACACAAAAGAATGAGCGGAGGAATAAACAGGGAAAGAGGAAATAAAAGGAAACGTACGTGGAGGTGGTGGTGGATGAAAGAAAATTTATGTGAATTGAGCAAGGGAATTGACAGGAGACAAAAATCTGTATACGTGTTCACATTATGTGGACTATATAATATCAAGTGGGATTGTTTTGTTTGTTCACTTTTTTTCTTCTGATGGATAAAGAGGATACTGATACATACAATTCCTTCTAGTTAGGGTTTACACAATGCTATGAAATAAGTAGAAGACAGGAAAAACTCATGTACTGCCGTTGTATTATTTCATGAGTTCTTTATCTCCTTTCTTTTTTATTTACCGACAATAAGATGAAACTTTCTTTAAAGATAACAATGCTGAAACAGCACAAGTACAGCATAAAAAGTTGCAACATGTACATCAATATACACGTATAGATAGCTAGATAGATCGGCAGTGGAAGATTTAGTTGGACGTAGTGAAAGGGTATGTTTTCATGTCAGGGTAAAGTGAGTTTTTCTATGTTGGTCGACATTTATTTCCTCTCTCTCTCTGTATTGCCTACTGGATTACTGGAAGCATAAATAGAGTCGATAAGGAAACTTGATTTGACAATGATTTAAATGCGATTTCAGAGGATAGTTATTTCACCATGCTTCTGATGTCGAAAAACGTAAGTCTGGCTAATAAATAGTTAGAAGACAAGCAAGGCATAATGTTTTTTAAACTTGGTTCTCCAATTGCGTTTTTGATGATGTTCAATCATTTCGCATCTTGTTGGCAAAGTTTAACGTAGGCTTATCTTTAGAATATGTGTAGATGCATGTTGTATAAAAATAACTCATAGAGGTACGTTCAAAATAAACAAGAGGAGGAGTTTAACCCTAATTAATGTCAGGTATTGCTGTAAAGGAGTAATAATTATATGAGAAAAATATTGTTCCATCCCACATGGAATGGTAATGAGAGAAAGATTTCTTTCTAATAATTAAATTATTAATATATCATTAGGACCAGAATTTCATAAACTTTGTACTTTTGTGTTAACCCGTGCCATGCAAGTGGATTATTGTGTAGTATATGATGTAAAACACACAACAAAATTGATTTAAAAAACATGTAAATATATGATATCTTGTGTAAGATTACCTACGTACATTGGCTATTTATCATTATTATTTTTATTACGATTGTGCAAACTACTTCAGATACCTCTATTCTGTGTTGGAATGAGAGAATATATGCTCTGTTGCATTATTTCCTAAGAACGTAATGAAAAAAAATGAATTTCATTACAATGCTTTAATAATCTCGCTCTTGATGTTTTTCAACTGGGAACAAGAATGAAAATAAAAGTAAAATAAATTTTATTCAAAAATTTTTCCTTGAAGCAAATAAATTGAGATTTATTTTTCATACCCCTCCATCTTTGTGAAGTGATGTGCCTTTCGCAGAATATATGACTATGATGATGATCATGGTCTGCTTTTATGAACTAAAAATATTGCATGCGCTTGATACGAATTAAAAATGTAAATTTTGAATTTAAAGTTATCTCATTCTTTTTTTTACACTAGTGTAGCGATGAGTATACTTCAAACAGGGTGGGCTATATAGGTAAGAATTGTGAACAAGCAGAGGAGTAGTAGAACGAGCCAAAAATTAACGTGCTACACGCTTCGTAAGTAAAACGGAACAGCGGAGTATACTGTGACGACGACGAGTTTAGGTAGAAATTAAGATTTAAGTTGCGTTAAACAATGTGCATTATGATGCTTTTGCCATTTTATTTAAAAATGTTGTTATTATTATTATTATCGTCATTTTCTGAACTTTGCATTTTGCGCTGGCTACACTTTACCTACAGTGCATATTGTGTGTACTATTTTCTGATGTATAAAAGGTAATAATTCAAGCAGTGCAAATTCAATTACTCGCCTGAATTACTTAACCTTGTGGCTTTAACATTAAAAAATATATGCAATGATATTTAGTTAGTTTTGAAATTTCTTTGGCGCTTTCTTCAAACATATTGGTCCCATTAGAAGCGCATTGTATTGTTGTGGTACCTGAACAAATGTACAACAATGCCGGGACGAAATAATTTAATTGAACGCAACATTACCAGTTTATTTTATGAATCATATTATCCTTCCTGAGCTTGTGTTGAGACCCCAAAGAAAACATTTTACATTTAATAGGGTAGAGTTTTAATGACAAAGTGCCACGCCGCAGCGCGCAGCAGTTTCCATCTCATTTTGCCTTTTTCTGTGTAGGTAGTTTTCTTTTGTTCCTTATAAAGTGGCTTTGTTTACTTTGCCTCCCAAGCTCTGCATCATACACAATACACCTTGACATTTACTGGATATGTCACGCTGACCATTTATAACGTCCCATCATTACTACTTAGTTGATGAGAAGCTGTTATCTAACTTCTGCTGAGCCAAACAACTCTATAAGCTATATATATTCTCTTGAAAGAGTAATTGAAAGGAGTGATTTAATGAACTGACTCGAATCACAGGCAGACATTAAGTTATACCTTTTACTCAAATTTGTGCGTAAACACAAAGAAGACAGGGGAAGAGTTAGAGTCCTGTTGTCTCATATATACCGATATTTTCTCTTTCGTAAATACTTCACATCATTTTCAACCTTCTTATATAACTATATTTATAGTCAAAATGTTTTGATACATTATGTCATGAAACCAGTCTAATTCTGGTAGGCTTGTTGATATATGTAGGTATGTATTGTAACAAAAATAACAAAAAACTAATAACATACTTTTTAATATCCATTTAACTGGTTATTTAGCATTATTCATATTCCTTAGGTAGATATGTATCTTATAATTCATTATTTCATATTTGTTATTACGCTTATTTAAATCTACACACTTTTATATTTTTAATTCTACATGCATGGCTAACCTGGATACGGCCGACCTTTAATCGCTTTTCTTGCTAGCTGCTGCTGCTGATACCACCAATGCACTTGATGTTTTCTTTGAGTTTGCATTTATGCAATGTTCCATTTTTTGAGATTGCTTTCTATCCAGCTGAAAGTAGATTATATTCCTATATTAGTGAACTATAGAGCAAATGTGAAACAAAATTTACTCTGCAAATCCCTTCGGCAGAGTATTTACTTAGTCTCATATTACCCCAAAGTTGTCAATAAGAAACCTTACCTACATTTAACAAGGTGGATCAATATTTTCCAACAAATTGACAGCGTCTTTTTTTATTTTTAAATTATCCAGATTAAAATTTCTTAACCGTAAATACCAACAGTGAAATTATTATTTTACGAAAATCAACCATAAATAACTGCTAGAAATAATGTCGTAAATCTCTGTGGTAATCTCTTACTAAAAACTTTCTGATTCCGCTTAAGGTCGATCTCGTTCTGCCCTCGGTTAAAATTGCTGGGTTTCTACATTTTATGGCACAACGTTGTTGTAATTTCGAAGACATTGTCGTGGTATGTAGCATTTAAATGACAACAAAACATGGTAACAAGCATTTTATTTTCTAAAAAAGCTAATAAGATACAAATGTTGCCCACTCGATAAAGAATATGAAACAGTTGCATATAATATCGTAATAATAGTTTTCTTTCGTTTGTTTGTCAGTTCCATACAAAGATATAAAGAAAGGCTTAGAAAAACATTCGCCACGTATCAGTAATGTAAAAGTTTACAAAGTAGTTCTACTTTGCTTTTCCTTTACTATCTTGTTTAACATCCATCTATCTCCCTACCCTCCACTTACTTGCGGCTGCTGCTACTACTGCTTTTTCGCCTTTTGCTTGCAGGTCGACTTTTCTTGTCTTGTTTGCTCTATTTTCCAGGTGTGACATCAACTCTGATGCAGTAGCAGCGGTGTTTTTCTTTGACTGCCTGTTTTCCTTCCAAGTCATGTGCATATCAAATGTATTAAAACATACACGGTTGTCAACCAGAGAGAAAATTACTAAAAGAGACTAGGTGCTTGCAGATGTAGCTACTAGATACATGCCATCATCATCATTACTATAAGTTATCGTGCATGTATTCCCTCCGTTGTTACTGCTGTTGGGTTGTTTGGCTGATTCAAATTAGAAATATAACTACCCAATACGATCATGCCAATATGCTTCTATACTTATTTGACTTGTCACTATTCACTTTATTTTTCAAATGTTTGTCTCACTTTTTATTGCTCTTTTACCAGCATCACTGTTATTCCTCATATTTTACTACCAGTATTAGCATTGCCTAGTTGTCGCACAGATATTAAAATATAGTTAGTATCATACAGAAAGATGCATCTACATAGTATTTCATAGCATGTTTGGATTGTTTGGAAGAGGGAGAGCTGAGCTAAAGTAGAGAGAGGATGAAAGACGATAACAGTGGTTGATGACGAGTGGAAGAAGGATGACTAGTAGTGCCACTTGGCATTTTAAGTGTGTTGTTGCTTAAGTTGTATGTTCTCATTTGTATCATCCTTGTCAGCCTCAACGACGTCCTTTCGTAAACTTTTACACAGCGAAATGAAATTCATTTCCGGTGTTGTTGATGTTCCTTGCTTCTTGGTGCTACCCCTAATTTTTGTTTTGGAAAGTGGTTCTGCTTTGCATCGTCGTTTGCCTTAAAAACCCATGTTTTATTCCTTTTCATGAGTTGTACCATAGTCACTGAATGTTGAATGTGAGAAAAAAAATATGAAAAAGCAGGTTGAGACTTCTTTTCTTGCTCTTCCCAATTTGATCAGTTTTTTTCCACTGTTACTGTTTTCAGTCAAGATTTTTACGCTATTTGTAGCAAAGTTAATCCCGTTTGCAATATTTTGATTCATCAAGGATTTCATTAGATTTGTAGTTATTCTTACATGCATAAAACCAGCCTGCTGTCAGGGCAACATTTCCAAATTTTATGATTCAATGATAAATAATGTAATTGTTTGCAAATTTCAAGTCTACATAAACGGTAGAGTGCACATAATGAGATAAGTGAGTGTGTAACAAAATATAGATTACTCATCAGTCCATTGTATCATTTAATGAGCTACATAATTAAAGACTGTACATGCATGCACAAATTTTCCAACACTCAAAATCACTGCTCCTCCTAATACTTTCTGTAGTGGGGAAAACGAGAAGTTTGATTCGTCTAATTGAAATAAATAACAATCTTACCCACCAGCTTAATATAAAAAACAGAACCTATCAAGTCTACAACCCCGCGTTGTACTTTAACTTTGTTCACTAACCGTATTGATTGGAAAAATGGAGATCATCTTCGTTCATATCTGTGTTCTCGTTCAGTAGCGAACACCATTAATTAAACGGGTTGTTTTCACAGAAAAGAAAATCAAGAAATCTGCCAATGTATCTGGTCAAGGAAATGATCTTATGTAAAAAAAAATATTGCTGCTAATACTATGTGTGAAGTGGTGGGGCGAAGTATGCATGTCTAATTTTTTAATGGTTTCGGTCTAACATTGGCTTTTGCTTCTCTATGAATGAATTTCATGATTCATGATGACGAAATTGATAAATGCATCATGTTGACTTGATTCAGATTCGAATCGCTTTCAAAGAAGTTGTAGTAATAGAAGTTTACTACCAAAAAAAATGCAAACACGAATTCTACTTTCAACCCCGTTCATATACGCCTAAATTTGTAGCCTACTATCTAAATCTAAATATGTACTTTCACATAGGCAGTGTTTTTTTTTTTCATTATATTATGTTATCTATTGTTTCGTGATAATTGTGAATATTTGGAAATTTTATCGCTGAATGAAACCATCATACACAGCTTGAAAATGCTTTCTTCGGAATTTGAACTCAAGTCAGAAAAGCAGTAGTGAAACTTCAACATTAACAGCAGCAGAGAATCAAGTTATTACTGGTGTTGGTAGATTTTTAGCTTGGTTTGGTACAAAAGGAAGCTAAAAGATAGGACCATAATATATACAGATGATGATGATGATAAAGTTGAGAGGTGGTATAGTGATGATGAGCTTTTCACACAATCTCAGAAAAATCTCTTGGTATTTGTAAAAAAAAATTAAACAACCAAGTTTTAAATTATTTTCGCACGTAATAATACATGAGATATTCAGTTGAAAAAAATGTATATATATATAAGTTTTGGCACTTCAACAACCACATTTCACACCCATTTTTGACTAAAAGCAACAAGTCGATAGTATTGATATTATTAACTTCTCTGTTATTATTATGCATTGTTGTACTTTTTTAAATTGAAATATTGTATACATTTAGAGAATGGAGAGAACGAAAAAATCCGTTTTCAACGAAGCATGATAAAAATATCAGTTTTTCTGTGGTTTTTGCGTCCTGTTTGCATACATCATACATTTCAGGTATGACATGAGTACATTAGTGCACATGTGGATTTTTATGGACGAAACACACAATAATAACTTGAAAAAACTTTACAGGTAGTCAATATTTTCCCATAAAACATAAATCTTTTTATCTTAAAGCCATGGGAACTGCAATTTTTTTCTGCTATTGACAAGTTGGCAGATGTCAACGACAGTTGAAAACTATCTATTTACAATAACTGCACTGAGAAAAAATGACGCAAATCGATTGAACCGTACAACAAAAGTTGAATGTGTGTATATGCCCTCGTAAAAGCTATTATAAATCCTTTAAGGTAAAATGTGGTGTGCAGGGTACAAAGATTTCAAATCTGATTATGATTGCAAAGTAGATTCGAAACCAGAAAAAGCTTGTTTTATTTTATTTTACTTATTTGTTTTAGGACTATGAACTCGTGTATTATTCTCCCAAAAATACCACATATCTCGCATCAGCTCACAATCGATCAATTGAATTTTTACATTACTTCTCACCTTTACACAAATAATAATAATGATAATAATAATAATAATAATAATAATAATATCATTCATGTGCATAATTTTTTTTACCATATACAGTATACAGTTCCCATGAGCTTCATGAAGTTGAAAAATGTTATTTTGCATTGCAAATCGAAGCGACAAACAAAATTTGAAAGACAATTTTGACATTGAATGAGAAATCATTGGAGGACTAATCCACTCACAAGGTATACTATTTCACTGCATGCTCAGTTCAGGGAAGTGACTACGACCAATACGATCCTTGTAGTCTTAAACTAACGAACAAATATCAATTTTTCTGTAAAACTGCAATTCACCGTTAAAGGGACCTGATTTTGTCGATTCGCGCGCGCACCCTACTAGCTACACTTAACAAAACTACTAGTAATTATGCACGTGTAAAACACACATTGAGCATAACATGTGTTCTGTCACAACTTTTTGCTTTGCTAATAT
>JAHZMZ010004526.1:0-10669 GCA_027743805.1 Lepidocyrtoides sp. E14 | reverse complement strand
CACTCTAACTAACACGCCAAGAATAGTCTCTCACGTAAGCACATAGGTACATTACATGCCAATTTGCAATGATTGTCTGTCTCATTTTCCCATCAGCATTTCTACAGCGTATTTTTTTTTCTTTTTTATCATGTCCACCACTGTAGTAGCGTAAACTAACATTTTTCACTGTTAGCTTTAACTCTCTGTTGCAAAATTGTCACTAGCCAGCACAAGCTCCAGAGATTCCGTATAAGACCAGGCAATGAAACAAGTAAAACGGGCTTAGCGTGGTAGTGTCGTCTTTTACTATAGTGATGATCCATCAGAGCGATTTAGTTGTAGTCAGTGTTGGATGCAAAGAAAAAAAATGCGATATCGGTATCATTCTTGGGAATTACCAATAATTTACAGTTTGCGGTATCGTTATTTACTGTGGGTGGGAGTGGCATCATTCTAAAAAAAATATTCACAACTAAAATAAAAATCGGGGTTTACCATGTGTATACAAAAATTCGAAAATATTTTCTCAGATATGTTTGTTATCTTCTATATGCTCCATTTTCAAGTTTTATTACATCACCTATAAATCAGAATTATATTGGTAAAAATGAAGGAATATTGTTTAGCGATAAAAGAGTATTGACATATTATCATTTTCAATTGCAATTGACGGTAAGATGTTGGTGAATATTTGATGGCTATAAAAGTGACAAGAGGTTTCCAAAGACAGAAAGAATGCATTGGTTGTGTATAAACTGAAGCGGTATTGGAATCATTCTCGGTATTAAGTATGTACCGTTTTTTGGTACCGGCATCGTTATCGTTTCTCATTTACCATTTAATTTAGTGAAATTGTAAGAATGCTATTTTCCGTTTGCGGTAGCGTTAGCGTTCCATAAATAACGGCACCGATACCGATAACGATACCCACCATTGTTGTTATTTAATCGTTGAAATCATCAGGAAGAAATTGTTAATGACTTACTTAAATGTTCTTGGCCTTTAATTGGTTTCTATAAATTTTACCAATTTGAACAGTAAGTGTTTCTTCGTTGTACTTGTAACTTTTATGCGTGCTTACTGTTGGTTCAAATAACTTATATAGTAAAGCTACAATATAACCAGTCAAATAACTAATCGAGCAATTTTTAAAACTTTCTTGATCTCAATTACCCCTTTGGATTCCTGTAAAGTTCATTTCGTTTACGCCAATGCGTACAATGTACATCTCTATCGTTTAAAGTAATACAGTCGCAAACCTATATAATGAATGAGTACTTTAAATGTACCTGCATAAAAAGGATGCAAACTGTAGTAATAAATTAGTTTCATTTTAAAATTATTTCATCATACCGATATAATGATGAGCACAAGTAGTTGTTTTAAAGATAGGAATTAAAATT
This sequence comes from Lepidocyrtoides sp. E14, assembly GCA_027743805.1. Taxonomy (NCBI): domain Eukaryota; kingdom Metazoa; phylum Arthropoda; class Collembola; order Entomobryomorpha; family Entomobryidae; genus Lepidocyrtoides; species Lepidocyrtoides sp. E14. The sequence continues at coordinate 9,284 of JAHZMZ010004526.1, read as the reverse complement.
CTAAAAGAAACCCTTCTCTCTAGTTTATTTATCTAGCAAGTGAGGAAAAATTAAGAAAAACTTATTTCGTCGAAAATTAATTAGATAATTAACAGTACTTAACAACACTATTTACAACCCACAACATGCAATTATGAAGCTAAACCGTAAATCGTCCCTTATGAATGAAGCCAATTTGCTATTGTTTTATGATTTTCAAGAGAGATAGCAAAACCCATGCTAAGTACTTGTCGTGATTTTTGTTAAAAGTGGAAAAGCACCCACATCGCAAAAGTTGTTGAAGGTGTGTCTTTGTCGCACCTCTAGTTTCAATATTTGTTTTGTTCATGTAAACATACTCCCCATTTTCAGCAATCTTTTTTGACCATTACTGCATTTGTATCTCAAAATGCATTATATTGCACAAAGTTTCCTACAACATTGCACATAGTTTCAAATGGTTGCATTTGGTTAAGAATAAACATATGATTTACAACATACAAAAAAGAACGATTTACTAATGAAAGCGAATACAAGTAATAATTATCGTACTCAATAAAATTTAATTTAACGAAAACGATGTTTTCCTTACTTTGCTTACTTACCTTTATGCTCAAACATTTTCACGTTAAGGGGGCAATCTGGTACGCATATAAACCTGCCTAATCCATACTAATAATCGAGCGACTCAGGTAGAAGGAGAATGCATAGGCAGAAGAGGAGAATTATTCACTAATTGTAAGTGCACTCATCAGCAGGAAAGAGCAACAAAGTAACATCAACTCAAAGAAGCGTGGGATACAGGGATCATTTCATACTGCAAATTTCAGTATTATGTATCATATTATCATCATATCATAATCTCCTTTTTTTACCATTATCCCTGTCTGTCTCACTTCTTCAGCAAATACATATACGTAACCTGATCACAGTAATGGTAATAATACCAACTATTGCAGCTTCACAGAGAAAGAGATAATTTGTTTCATTTGATTACTCTCTCACGTCATTTTAGCGTGAATCCAACTCGCACAATCCGTTAAAATTTCTTTTCACATTTATAATATTAGTTTCCATTTTGCTTGCAACAAGAAACAAAAAAATATGCACATACTTGCATATATATTATCATTACTATTTGGTATACATCATGCTTACAAAATAGAATGCTACTACAGTTTTTTTTTATTACGTGTCTTCATAGACATAATATTATGTAGCATCAGCATCGCACAAAGCTCATAAACATCACAAAGCATACAACAGAAATAGGAACTTCTCATGGTACAATGGTTCACAGAGTCTGTTGTTTGTACGGTATTTGTTTGCAAAGTAGCATATTGTACATATTTATAAAGGATCATCATCGTCATTAGTATTTATGTCCCATGAAGTATTTTTTTCGTACAATGTGGCAATTTACTAAGCTTTTTTAAGACTCTCTTGCAATATATAATATGATGATGATCAACCTCCACCATTTACCACTGGAAATATCTGAATATCAAAGCCAGTAGTAGTAAATGAAATCTTTCACTTGGGATAACTTCTGCTGCTGCTTCAAATAATATAATATTCATTTCTTTTTTAAACAGTTATGACATCAGTTATTTTTTTTATATTTAGTGCATTGAATGCATAATAATGCCATCCATTAGTTTTTTTTTATACTTTTTGGCGCCGCCATTTGCCATTACAGAACAGAAAGCAGTTTGTCTCCGTCTTCACAAAATTAGCGGAATATACTACTGATGGTAATATTTATTTGCTTAAGTTCATCGGCTACATTGTCTGGAATTATGCTCTTTCTGCATTTTTAATCATTTCGCTCCTTGTGATAAAAAAAGTACAGTGGTATTGGCAATGGTGTAGTTTCTTCATGACACCATATCATATTGATATTTAGTGTACTTGCCTGAAGATAATGATAAAAACAGTGATGGATGACAATGAAAATGATAATCCATGCAGAATAATGATAATAGCCTGTAGTAGCAGATGCACCATTTTTGCTTTGGTTATTTTGCACACATTTTTTTGTCGGCTGACAACAACTGCAACTGTGTGGTTCTCTATAATGTAGAAGGCAGGATAATTCTGCGTTTCATCTTGTTTATCACTTGGTGATGTATTGCATGATACTGATACATGATGCTTTTTTAATTTGCCGTGGAGGAGGAGAAGGAAAAAAAAGCAACAGAAGGTGTCGCCTATCACTACATAACTAAACATTTAAACAGCATGGTAATAAACTGAGCTGAAGTTTTCTTACCCAAAATGCAAAATTATATACTAAATGTACGAAATTATGCGAGTTGCTTGTATGAGTAAAATAGAGGCCTTTTGTAACTGTGAACGAGTTGCCTGCACAGAGTTTTTTTTTAAAAAAAGTACTTGGATACGCAGCAGCGGAAAAGCAGAAAGAAATTGCACTGCAGAAAGTTAAAATGCATCATCATCTAGCAATCACGAACGACGAACAACAACATGGCCATTTTATTGTTGTTATTAAATGGTTTACTTAGGTAGCTTATGATTTTAACATGCTTGTCTATCTGTCTGTGAGCATTAAAATTTTGCTCCTTTTGAGTCACTGTGATGAAAATTCACGCAGATGGATATATTTTCAGCCTCTCCTACACTTTGGAGTGAAAGGAGATGTTAATGCTGGAACAATACTAAATTTTTATAGCGACCTTACTTAATATGGTATTTTTAAATAAAATTGCATAATAGGATAGTTACGGCAATTTTTTAATCATGAGCCCTTTATCATTGATATTTTGCTTTCGATAGTCTTTTATTCCATATCTTGACTAGTTACTCTGCCATTATTTGTATAATATTTGTATCTGTACACGTAACATGTATTGGTAAATGTAGCTTTAAGTTGGGGGAATGTTTTTGCTACACCACAAAATTTCTTTCCTCAACGAAAAAACTATATGATACTGGCGATGATGGGGATAGTAATGGTGATGTGATGATTATGATGATCACCATTTATCACCAGCCAAACAACATCTTAAATGACTTTTGGGAAAAAAGAGGCAGCTCAAGTAAGAAACCCATGAAGAAATTTTTCTTGTATTTTCAGTGTTGGCAATTTTATGTAGTAATAATGATGACTTGTGCTTTAAGCATTAAAAGACGTACATTGGGATAATATGACTAAATTGCCCAACCCTTGTTTCTTCATGAAGGCACTAAACTTTTCTGATGCTAAAAGGAAACGATTTCAAGAAATGTCTGAAGTTCATAAATTCCACACGGTTGAGTCAGTTCATTGATAGACGTAGAGACGCAGTGCATAAAACAGTAAGACATTATTTTGTTTCCAGTTTAAAATATAATCTCCGATAATCAGTCACACAAGCCATAATCTCATCTAGATATATATACCTACATATCTTTTTAGTCTAGTTTAATTGTTTCGCCGACAGCATTTAAGCAGCCGCATGCAAAACTCAACCCTCACATGTATTAAAATATTTTTACGGCAGTAAATTTTTCTTTATAACTGTCACGTCATAACTTCATTGTCTGTCGTTCTGTCCAGATTCAACATTGCAGTGACCTAAGACAGTGTTGAGCTCTAGAAAATGCATTTCGCTACGTATAGGTATACGTATATGTAATATAAGCAGCAGAAAATAGTACTCCTTTAATAATGGCTGAAACTCCTACAGCCCACAGCCCCGCAACAAAAGGGATTATTATTATTATTCACGTACGTACAAACAAGAGAGAGGCACAACCTTTCAGTTTCTGCCAAGTGTAACTGATCAAAGAAAATTACTTATCATAAATGCCAAGAAGACGTTGTAGGAGAATAAGAGGAAGTTTGAGCTCACGTAACAATGTTTTGTTCCACAATGCATGCGTTATTGTAGAAATGTCGTCTCTTCTTTTTTTCTCTCTACATTTCCTCCTCTCACGTGTGTGTCTTCCTTACACACTTGCACTCGTTCACACTACCATGCTACTATTCGCCTAAAAACATATCTCATGCCTATGCATAGAAAAATAAAAGTGCAAAGAAAATTACTGTGATGAAACCAGGAAATTGAAAAGGTGTTCTCATCATCACTCCAAAAAGAAATGTAGGATGCGACAACAAAATTGAACGCAGCGACGACATAATGAAGAAATAAATAAATGAAACATGTACCTACATATATAAACGCATTATAAGCATGTTAATGTACTTTTTTCAGTTGGATTGTGTGACTCGGTCGCCAAATTTATTTAATGAATGAAGCCATTTAGACCAAAATAGGCTTATATAACGTGCAATTACATCAGCGTAGTCATTATGATCATCTCAATTATACTGTGTGGAATTGTTTTTTTTTTTCTTCTGATGTATAAGCGTATTATACTACTGCATATGGAATGGCAAATTAAATAATAATGGGCTATGGTTTTATCTTGTTTTATGTCAGTTTTTATTTCTTTTTCTCTGTCTTTTGCTCAACGTGGATTGGCTATCTTTTCTGAAACAGCAGCGGCTGGTGTGTACATGATCATTATCATGATGATGATGAGTAAGAAACTTTGCAGTTTAGACTTCTCTGATCATTTCATTCATCTCCGCCACCACAGTTTTAGAGTAAATTATGTATATTCGCTATCTAGAATCATAAGTTGAAACTTAAAAAACCAAAAAAAACACAACTGTATTTGAGGGAACTTGATTTCTGAAATGTGCACTAAATACTTGAGAAAAAGCGGATAAAAAGTCTTGCATTGAGCTTTTACTTGAATTATGAATCACATAAGGTTGTACAAGAAACGCGATATATTGAAAACGCAAAGGAAGAAATCTGGGTTTTTGAATGCTAAATCTTTACGTTTTTGTGTTATTGCCTCCATCCTTTTTTCCAAAGAGTAAACACACACATGTCCTCTGTTAATTTACTAACCGGCTTTGTTTCAGATGAATGCAAAAAGCTAAATAGTTGAACGAGAGAGGAAAAAACGAGCCAAACCAAGAAAAGTAGTATAAGAAGTAATGCATGTTGACTCGTGTAGCAAGTAGCAACAACACTGTTTAAAAGTAAGAATCTGTATCTACAGAAAAAGAGCTAGTCAGTCTTTCTCGTTCATCCTTTTCACTGAGCATGTATATCATTATTAAATTCGGAGGAAGACGAGGAAAATGGAAGAAAAGAAGTAATGAAACAAACTTTTTTCCACACAGACAACTGAGAAAAAGACGTGGAGAGAATAGATATTATTTGTTTCTGCTTGCTGTTCCATTTGAATAAGTGAATGTCATGACAGCAAAAAGACAGACAGTGACACTTTGATTCTTCGTTTTCTGCCTTTTTCTTCAGGAATATTTAACAGGCATGGTTGGTTACCATTTACCATCTCTTGGGAAGGGCTTGTAAAACACATGTTCTTCCACCCTAGTCAACTAAAAGAGCCACACACACACATACACACTTCTTTTGCGATGATGATAAGGATGACGATGAGCTTTTATCTTAACTGGTGCTGTTTTTTATACCACATACTTTTGCCATATCATGATTATCACCACCCTTTCATTACGTCGTAGCTAGCATTCAAAATTACGTTAACTGATACACATTTTGTCCGTCTGTCACCAAAAGAATACTACTTAGTATCTATTTAAAGATGTTACCTATTAACCGGCCGTTACAGTAACTTAAAGTGCCTTGAATGTCAGTACTAACTGTCCTCTACAAACATGAGAAAGTTACAATGTCAAAATATGTAATTCATTTTACATGAATTCGGTATTACTAAGCTCAGTGGAACAACTTTCACTTGATATCAACGGTATCCTAAAAATATTTTTTCATCATTCCTGTTTCAAGGTAGTTTACACGGCAGCTAATCTAACGACGCACACTAAATATTCTTAATAAATATAATGCGACTCAGTGACTTGGTTGGTGGAAAGCACTCACATTTTGTAGGCTACTGGGGTTGTTTTCGAACTAGCTTGCGTTAACAGGGTCAACGCCATCGGGTACTAGTTATGTATAAATATTTATAGTCAACGTGCACTAGTTGTCCGTCTATGAACCTTTCTTACAATGCTACGGCACTGACTTGCTGTATTTCATAAATGCACTTATTTTGCATGAACGAAGAACGTCATTAGCATGTTTTTGAAAGATAGTTAGTACATAATAGTAGCTCCAGAATCAACTTCTCTAGTATGTTTCTCATTCCAGGAAGAAAAGTGAGTAAGAATGAAAAGATAAAAGAGCAGTAACAATGACAATATATTACTAGAACTTTATGGATAAAAAGTTTTTTTTTTACAAATGAGCCTTGTGTGTAGTCGTAACGAAAGACAAATATTGGTAGAGCAAGAACGAGTAAAGTTAGTAGGAATATACAACAGTTATTTTCCTGCATGAACAAACAAACTCACGATACTTCTCCCCTGTGTCATGCATCGTCCCTGAAAATACGAATAGTCGTGTTAATTCTCTATTTCATTAATTTTGCCTTCCGTGCCGCGCAAATCTATTTGTAAATCGTTTCTGGATGACTATCACTATCATATACATTTCCTCATTTCCAATACAATAGGCTAGACCCATAAACATCTTTCTTTCTCCACTTTTAGTTGTCACTTCAACTGTGCTGAATGGTTGTTTCCCAGCTAACATTTTGCGTGTCGTTATCTTGTTTACTTAGCAATTCTCTTTCTTATTTGGTAAATTTATACCCAAAACTCATCTTTGTAACATCTTGAACATATAAAATAGTAATACTAGAGTTATTTAAAGCTTACTATCACAGGGTACGCAATCTAACCATGTAGCAGTAAACAGAAAAGCAAAGCATTGTATGGAATCAGAGAGCAGAAAGAAACTGCAATGGTATAAGCAATAATCTAACCAGCCACCTAACTTTCATCCCCCGAAAAAGTTTTTACGATCATACAATTTTGTTCGCTTCCATCTATGTACGTAGCGTCCTTTTATGCTCTGACGATGACAGTGATGACGATGACGATGACACAACAAAACCGTACACATTTTCCCAAAGTCTAGGCCCGCATTTTTGTGGTTTTGTAGTAGTGCAGTGGCAGTCATAGTAGTGAAAAAGTGGGAATAAATTCAAAATAAATAAGTGGAAATAGAGTAACGAGGATTGAGAAAGGGTATAGAGCGAGGTTATGTAAAACGACTATAACAAAGTAGCTGAAACAGTGCCCAATTAAGTTGGACATGCCCAGAACTATTAGCAGGCACTTACAGGCATAGGACATTAGAAAAAACTACGTAAAACATTTGACAGAATGTATCTCATTCTCCATAGCTGCATGATCATCCTTTCAGAGTTGAAAAGCTTTCATCTAAGACATCTCATTTAATCTCAAAAGCGTTTTGTAGACTATCGATCTAATAATATTGCAATGATATTTGCACAATATTATACTATAAAGAGCTGGACAGATAAACGGAAGAACAGACCGACATGGGGACTGCAGTACACAGCGTTATTTTATGTATTTTCTTAGTTTATAACGAGGTGAATAAGAAGATAGTGACTGATACTGATACGATTCATTGCAACACACGACGACATTCGTCTTCGTTTCTATTATGCATTTTTTCTCCATTTTTCTTCTCCTTCCAACATTCTCGCAGATGTGTAATCTTGTAAAATTTTAGTGCAGCGTAATGGAGTACAACCACATTCATGGTTGGCTGGCGGATTACTTGACATGAGCAGGGTACCAATTGATGACAAGGATGGTTTTTTGTTATGCACGATTTTTTTTATAACTACCGTGTCCTCTTGTTGTGGCATCACTTTTATTGCTCAAGCTAAACGCAGCACTGTTTCTTTGTTCGCCGAAAACAACACTAATTTTGGCAGCCGTAATAAGTGTACATAATTTTGTAACACCAATCATTTTAAACTGATTGAATGGCACAAGCTTCATGAAATACTGATGTTAAAAAAAGCAATAAAAGCTTAGGTTATGTTTTTAACGCTTTTAAACCAAATTTAGAAATTTTATTAATTTCTTTTTTTCACAAGGAATACTTAACTGCATGCTAAAAGTTGAGAGCTCCTTCAAGTGCATTTTTTGTTAAATCTGTGGTACTTACATCCCACCGCGCCAGTAGTATGAATTTCATTTTCATCGTAGTAACCAATTTTACCAAGGCGCATTTTTTTTCAAGAAAATTACCAATGGATATTTTTCGAATAATTGCTGCTAGCTTACAGACATAAATTCACAGCAAATTTATTGCTGTTGCATGCATGGAAGTAAATGAAAGGGTATAATAAGATAAAATATTACGTTTTAGTGTATTTGTGTTATGGTAACAATCTCCTGTAGCTAGGTAAAGTGACTCATTCAGGAATGTTACTGCAAAGAATACACCATTTTTTATTACTACTGTGCATTATTATTATCATTTTCTACCTCTACCAGTGTGACTACCAGATGCTAATAGCCATAGGCAATTGTACCTGCTGCTGCCGTTCTACCTGTACTCACTTTTCTTACGCGCAGTAACATTCCTTTCGGAACATGCTTCGTACAAGAGATCATTACTATTGTTCCTAGATCATCGTCATCGTGTCTCTAGACGTGTACACCAATTAGTTTTGCAATGGTGCATGTAAGAACGTAATGGAATGTCAGCTAACTTTTAAAGTTTTTTGGAAATAAGAAAAACATAAAATTTCAGAAGTAGTAGCAAAAGTAGTCAATCATCATATTATGACATAATAATCAGTTAACACGATGAGTGTAAGCAAGGTGTGCGTGTGTAGCGTTTAGCAACCGGTAATTGGTTCGTCCAACTTTTTTGTGATGCACTTGGTTAGGTAGATTGTGAGGAATAATATAATACGCAACCTGTCATGTCAAGCTGAGAAGTTAAGTTACTTGCATTGTATTTTTTTCTAAAAAAATATACTTGCTCAAGTTTAAAAGCAAAAAAAAATACAGGTATTATTTTTCCTTCTGCGAGTGAGCCATAAACCCACTGAAATGGTTCATCGGATGATATGAAGTAAAGTAAGGATAAATTTCCCCTGGTACTAGTAGTAGACAGAGCACATGTCATAAAACTCTACTGTCTAAAAGCTGTTAAATACTAAATGACAATGACAAGCAAGTAGATTCATACACCTATTATTGTATTTATAGCCAAAAATAGGAGTGCCACAGGGTATGGTACAGTAATATGACATCATGGCTTTGGCTTGTTCACCCCCTTTCTCCATTTCCTATGAAATCCTCACAATAATACAGATTATCATTCATGAATGAGTCACACAGACATGAC
>JAHZMZ010004525.1:0-19943 GCA_027743805.1 Lepidocyrtoides sp. E14 | reverse complement strand
CTTTTTTTTAACTTGCCTGCTGCTTACTCTTCACTCTGTCTCGCTCTCCGTTTTCCTGTTTCCTTCATCGCATTGCATTCATGGACGAATTCTTGTTGAAAGACGCAAACTTGTAAAAGTATAACATGGGTTAGCACCATCATCATCATCATCCAACATGAAGACTTTGTTCCTTCTTTTTTTTTCTCTCGCTCTCACTCTTTTCGTTTTTTATTCTCTTCTTCTTCTTCTTCTTCGTCTTCTCCCACTTCTCTTCGTTTTCGTGGTGTTTTTCTCTCTCTTCTTTTGGCGTGCTTGTACTACAACAACGACTGTTTCACCTTCAACTACTACACTTTTTTCAGTCACTCATTCACTTACTAACTCAGTGAGTCTTCGTTTACTATTGAGCCACGCATTAAACATTTACAACCCAATCCATCATGGCTTTTCTCACTAAATCATTCTATGTTCGGTGGAGGAGCAGAGCACCACCAACAGAAGCAAAGAATGAATGTATGTATTTATAAATATATGGAAGAGAGAGAGAAAAAAAGCAGGAAGGAAGCAGGGAATCATAATAAGTAAGTATGACTGTGCATTTTCATACGTGTGTGTATGCTCAATATAAAAGCTTCAATTCATGAGCAAAGTTTCTGGGGGAAAATGAAGAAAATCTAAAGATATGGAGAGCAAAATAGAGTAAGTACAGAAAAAAAAGTAAATTGTTCATGAGAAAGCGAGGGAACAAAAATGAAGAGAAGCGTAAGCTAAGTAAAAGAGTAGTTGTATGCAAAAGTAATCGAAGTTGTAAGAAGAAGAAGAAGAAAATGCCGTATAATATAAAATCTTGAAATCACATACATACGATTCTTTTTCATCAGAAACACGGAAAAAAGTTTAGTTTCCAACCTTCTGCATCCTTCTCTTCATTTTTTTAAAAGTCTGAAAAAAATCTGTGTGACGCAAATTGAAACTTCTTTTTACGTTAGTCAACTAATAACAGTCAATAAAAAGTGAGTTTCATCAAAAATATTTACGTGAACTATGTGGTTTCGTGTAAGAAGGGTGATGATGAAAAGATTCTAGGATTTTGTACATTGGCATTGTAAAATATTGTATTGCTTAGGGCAATTCAAGCTTCCAATTAAAGCTTTATAAAAGCACGGCACGGTTTTAGTCAAAAGATATTATTTGGTCTGCAACAATGAAAATGTTTAATTTGTTCTGTAAACAGAAGCAAGATTGATTCATGTGTACATTTATTTGCCTAAAGTTGAAGACGATACAGGATAAAAAATTAAACAAGGAAAAGAATACTATCGTTAGCTTTGGGTAATGTTTGTACATAATAAATGTAAAGCACATATATGTTGATAAAATGCAATGTATATTCAACCTCTGGTCCTCTCTGTATTCCCAAGTTTCCCAAAACTGATTTGATGAAAACGCTGAAATGGCTAGCTTATCTATGTGTTTGTACAATAGCATGTTTCTATCTAGCTATTCCAATACTAGATCAATAGCTGCAGGACTTTAATAAAATTCATTGCTAAAAGAAATAGAAATTGCAGTTCAAATGTGAAGATTCAATTGTCAGACAAACCAACCGGAAAGCTTCTCTATGAAAAAAAGGTCAACCATTATTTTATGGCTGAGTTCCTTTTTGTGAAAAACGAGTTAGTGTGATTGCTTTGAAGCTACTACTGAGAAACTAGACGTCTGTTTTGACTCCACTTTTCTTCCTTGTTTACCTGTCGTACCATGCTTCACATTTCCTTCCTAGCTCACACATACTACGATGTGCTCGTATCTCTGGATTCCTTTTCTATTCTTTTCACTACCCATCATCGTGTTAGCTCACTCTCCAATCAAGATTACTTTTCTGTGGTGTGGTCCACCAATTTGACTTTACCAAGTCAACTGTCTTGACGACTAACAAATGTCAGTCACTTTCGGTCGTCTTTTCTACTCTCCTTGGTGATACCTGTCAGTTTTCTGTACAACGGGCTAAAAGCCAAAAAAGGAGACGAGACAAGATAAGATAGCAGTAGTAGTATAGCAGGTAGGAAAGGATAGTAGTATAAGGTATTATGGTAGATAAGCGAGGCCAAGAGGAGGTAGTCGTTCCTTGCAGGTTTAACTTTATAATAAAAACACATCAACTGGAGATGAATCAAGTATATTTGAAGGCATTTCTTCCTAAATTGTATCTCTGTCGTGAAGACTTGCCTAGGAACAAGTTTGACGTAGATTCCCAAACAATTTTATTTGTCACCAGAAGATAATTTGACGTATAAACGGCAAATGAGTGAATCGGGGTGATATCATGTGCTGTTATACTGCTTTCAAGTGCAGAGTAGTGCTTAGGTAGTTCCAATGTAGTACATGGTAGCAGAGGATATTTTGATGACAAAAAAGTGACGATAGAAAGTTTCTGAAAAATTGCGTTTGAGTCAATATAAATGTCAGTTGTCGGTAAAAATAACACTTTTGAGAGAACTTTCATAAGTGAAAACTTATTTCTTATACATGCATTGAGGTTATTCTTTTGCCACTGCAAATATCAAAACATTCGTACAAAAGTTTTATAATTGATTTAGTAATTTAAAAATCCACCGAGAAAATTAATTGCGTTTGTTTGAAAAGTTTGTATGGATGAAAATATACGATATCGTTTGTAACGTAATCCAATCATGTCCTTGCTTCATTTTGAGAACGTTCATCAAAGAAGAATACGATCTAAGGGTGGTATCAGTTACCTTCAGCTCATGCTGATTTCAAACAGCTCTAGGATTTTCTCTCATGTCAGGTGACTGTCATTTAGAGTGATATGACTACCACAATATGAATGAAAGAGCAACGGGAAAACCTTAAAACTGTTTAATAATAAAGAACAAAGTGTATCTTGTGAGTTGAATGCACGCCACGTTTGCAGCTATATTGACTGTAAACGCATGTACCAAAGTAGCAAAAGGATGGACTTGGAGACAAAATGAATGAAAAAATGTGTCATTAGACATTTTAATAATAAATGCCTGAAGATGGGGTTTCATCGACATATCTCTCATTTTTATACGTTTATCAAACGATAAACAGCCTCACTGTTGTAACTTTAACATAAACAGTGCTGAAAAATTATAATTAACGGACAAACATTAGAACAGAAAGAGTATGCTTGCAATACAACGTTGATGATGATGATGATTCTCACCTGCAGCATAGGAAATTTCTCTAGTTGTTATTTTACAGTTTGTTGTACAAAAAGTTCCTGAGAACGTATTGTTTGAAATGACACAACGGACAGCCACATAAACGTAGCAAAACTAAACATACGTGAAGGTAAAATTACATACCCGCATATTTGCCTGCCATCCTGAAGAACTATTACTAGACTCTTTTAATGAGTTCACCTCACCTGAATCTTATCATCTAGAACAATGTCGGCAAGGAGTGAAGTTAAAAAGAGAGAGAGAGAGAGCAAGGAATAACAAAAGCAACATGGGTATCGTTTTGCTGCTTGATGTAAAGTGTGTACACACTACAGAGAATTGTGTACATTGGTGCCAGCCAAGTGGTGGTGGGTTGTAGAGGCAAAAAAGTGCTTCATTCACTTTTGACCTGTTCATCTCTTACCCTCTCTCTCACTCTCTCTTAAATACACGTACGGGGACGACTGTTTAAAAGAAAGCAAAGAATGAAAAAAGGAGAAGTGGAAGGAGAAAAGACTTCTTAAATATTTACAAAATGTTCCACCGTAATTAAAAGGGAGAAGGATCTTAGGTTCGGTAGCTGAAAAAAATAACATTTTCGCTCTCTCTTTCCCCAACTCCTTTCACTTGAGTAAATGAATCTTCCTGTGCTTAAACAATGAGAAACAGTAATAAAAGCTTATAGTTTGTGTATGCTTTCTGGCTGCTATGTACATTCCCTTGAACTCGCCTTAACTACTATTACTACTTCAAATGAAGGGAGACTCTAGCATATATCCCTTTTTCTGAGAAACTTTTGTCTTTCTTTCTTGTGATGCAAAGAACAACGCCACGTTTTTCAGATTGTTATCCTTGGTACATTTACTACATATTGAGTACACACAAACACATACTTTGTACATAGCACAGAGTAAGTTTTTACTATCCTGGTATTACATTTGTAGATGAAGGAAAATATATGTATATGAATCTGAAGAAACAAATAGTTTCTCAATTGTTTCAGGGTAAGAAAATAGAAAGAGTCCTACAATTTTTAAACTTACAACTCGGATATACTTATATATTTTTTTTGTTCTTGCTTTGAAAATACCAAAAGCGAACCAAAGTAAAAATTCTTTGAAAAACAAGTTGGAAAAAAATAAAGAAAGTTAGGCCACCAAAAGCATAATAAGGTTTTGGTATAATGCTGCGTGCGACGCAGCGCAACAAAGTAAATAAATATTTGTCAGTTGGATTTCCATAATTGAAAGTGACCTGTAATAGAGATATAAATTTTCTACTTGTCAAGCCTTTCAGAACATTACTCATCCAAAAAGAGCAACCAGGTTGTGTAGTAACATGAAAATAAAAGAAGAGCAACAACATGGAAGAAAAAAAGTAGCATTTTTTTGTGAAAACTACCATAATATATATTCTTTCTAGTCACGTACAGTACCGGAATGTCATATTAAAACAACTTGTCTGTAAGCATATACATTTATAGTGGCTATTTCACACTATAATCTTTTCTTTTTGGGTTGAAGAAGAAACATGAAATATATTTTTCCTATGGAGAATGTTTCACAATTTTAACTTACTTTTTGACGGTGGTCTCATACAAAACCACCGGTAGTTCTAGCAACCTGGCTCATATGCTTTCCTTCTTTTTGTTTTAACCTTAGCTGAAGGGTGTTGGTTTACGTACTTGTTGGTAATCATATCGCAATAATAATAGTACCCACGCATTATGTGACGGAATTGCCCACGTCTTCATAGTCATCTTGGGATTTCCCCTTCTCATACAAATTCCGTAAGTCATGCATCATAATGGTCAGGATAAAAAATGGAAAAGAATCTTTGAGAAGATTCATTCAGACAGATAATTCACAAATGGAGACAGCGTCCATTTGTTTCACCTTTAATGCATATAAACAGATTCGCAAACAAACAGATGTATTTATATGCCATTCAGGTTTGACGGCATACAATTTGCTGCTTACAAATAAATTTTCCTATTTTACAGTTTGTTCAACTCACATTCGTTCGTAGCGGAAATGTGACTATTTCCAGATTTTTTCCATACATTTTTAATGCCTTTTCAATCGGCCAAATAGCTCTTTTTTCTAGCATCTGAACTAAATTTATATTCTGTTCTGTTCGATACAGGTTTGGTTATTTACGGGAGGAAATGTAAATGCAAATTTCCCTCGCATGATTACCTTGAACGTAGACAAAGGAATGAGTTTTTGCTGTTGACAAACTCAAATATTACTACATGGACTGGCGCCATAAGCATTTAATGACATTTCTTTCTACCTACATCGTGCTTACACGGTTATTTTGCTTTAAATGAACCAATTTTTAAATTCTTCATTCAACCAGATTTTTTCATCCATCATCGTTTGGCATATTTGATGAATCATCAATGATGGTGATAAGAGTATATTATACATGAAACAATAAAATGCTAGCATATTATGACTTGCCTCTTATTGCTTTTTCTTCATTAACAAACGCTGTCTGAGGAAAAACGGGAAAAATTTTCATTTCATTTTTGCACAATATTTTTTTCCTATTAACGTTTCTTCAAGAGACAGGATTTTGAACATGTTTGCAAACAACTTACTTTTTAGAACTGTGTACTAAATGACAATACCTTACATAACTTGTTTTATCGAATCATTTTACGTTTTGTTGGTCAATTCTGTTTTGACTAGAGTTGGGAAGAACACAATAACATTTTCTTTAGTAATTATTTCTGTCAGGTTTTTTTTTTCAATTTCGAAGCACAACAATTCTATCAGATAAAAAAAACTGGAACTTTCATTGTAGTACTTACCTACCTGTACATTGTAGTCATTATTGGCAGTGCGATTTTCTGTACTACGTAGTCACATGCATGTATTCGAGCAACATTTTGCTACAAGAGAGAAACAAGTTGTCGACGTTTTTCTATGCGTAAATGCTGATTTTTGTTAGTTTTCACTGTCTTCATTCTTTTGCTGTACATTAGTTAAGACTTTTTGTTTCTCCTACTGCGTTTTTCTCGACACCAATGCTATTTTTGTTGTACTCCACTCGGCTTGCTTAATATTCACCTTCAATTGGTTGAAGGATGATATTAAAATTTCATCACTCAATCCTTACTTCCACGACTACTTTTTGCTTTTTCATCCTTTTTCGCTGTTACCTGATGAGAAGCAAAAAAATTGCTTTATGGTTGAATGCTTTCATCTTATAAAAATGTCTTGAACCTGACAACTACAGTTTATTTACCCTGCAAACAGGATCGGAAGTACTCATTATTTGTCTTAATTTTACACTAATATTGTGTTTAATTACTTGTACTCTAATAGTATTAACAAATAAGTTATTTTTATGCTACCAGTAAGCTAACTGAATGCTTTTGATCATAAATTGAATATTAATGAGCGCTCTAGAAAAAATATCCGAAATCCATGGTACTGTGCATGAACCTTTTTCATTTACTCCTACGCATCAGTTTCTGTTACAATGAAGAAAAAAACAGATAATTTATTTTCCAATTTTATCATTTTGTTGGAATTTAGCAAGAGTCCGTATTTAAATGACGAGTAGTCTTCAGTGGCAATTATGAATATTCGAATAGATCAAGTGTGACGGCCCTTTTTCCATTTGCCAACAAACATCATGGAAAACACAATGTATGCTTTGTGCACACTGGCGACGAACATTTTTCAGATAAATAAAAATGTTATTTGAGCACATGATGAGTTGAATAAGTGGTAAAGACACATAGGTATACTATCAGTCTATCTACTAAAAAACCCGAGAGAAGAGAGTTAAAGAAACATACATTCAAGTCATGGTTGTTCAGGGTAAAGTTTGTAAAACTCCATTGCTACTAGCCACATGCAGAACGTATTTATATTCTTCTCAAATAATACCTCATATTGACATTTAAAATTTATAATTTCTTCTCAGCTGGCGGTGCTAGCAATGCAATTGGAAGCACTTTGGAGACTTCTTTTTTTTCAAAACGAGGATGTAAGAGAAAGCAGTAAGGTTTACATACTTAAAAGTAGCACCACTGGTTTTCACACACGTTCTAAAACAACACGTTATCTTTATACTACTACTGCTATAAAATGATGTATATAAGTCTAGCTATTCATATAAGAATGCATATATGCCCATTCATCTCTTTAGCTCGTACTTATTCTTCGCTCAAGTGTGGTGCTTCTTTTTTTTCTTACGTTTTTTCTTACTTCTCATACTACAACTTGTACCACCACTATTTTTAATATACGATAGACCATTATACATACTGAGTGAGTAACTGTTATGGTTACATATGTACAAGCCAACATTTTATTCTTCGTTTTTTTCTTTTTCCTCGTGTGAAATAGGTAGTTTTTTTTATTTTTTCGTTTTTTTCTTTTGCTGGAAAAAAGGCATCAAGTGAATTTTTCATTGCTCTGGGGGTTCATTAGTTGATTTCTCTACAGGTTTCCCACATTATCCTTATGCAATCCGCTAGTTCAAAAACTGTCTAAAGATTCCCCTACTGCTTTTGCTACACCACCACTAGTTCAAAATAAGAAGAAAAAAATGGAAAAATATAATATATGTATATTATTATATTTGGTAGTTTTAGAAGAAGAGAGTGAAAAGTAAGAGGGAAAAAACGAGATTGTTATAACTACTACTTTTTATAGAGCTCGATTTTACCCCCGACTTTTTCTATTTTTTCTTTTGTTTTTTTTTTCTCTCAAAAATACTGGAGTTGGTGCCAGGTCAAAGAATTATTTGTACACCAATCAAGTGTCTAACATCACCGCTGAGAATGGAATTACTTTTGGTTCGTCGAGAGGAGAAATAGCTGGTACATTGGATTAATTTAAAAACAGCCAGTGAAAAAATTGGTTGACATGCAAAGTGTGCGGGCTCTTGTGGCACTGGCAGTGATGGTAGTGGTGGGCTGGAAAAAAATGAGTTTTTTTTATCTCTCGCCCCATTTTTCTGAATAAAAAAACAAAGAAATTAAATTCGCGTATAGATACATGTATAAAGATGTTAGTGAATAGAGAAGAGCACGCACTAATTTGTATTTTATAGGGAGAAATTAACAAGTTTAGAATTAAAAAAGAAACAACAACAAATAAAAAATGAAGTGGGGTACGTAATAGTTTTGAATGTTTTAATTGAAGAGTTATATGACTTGAAATTTCCACTCTAGTATACCATTCATCGATGCAATACTTTTGCGTGTATAGCTGAAGTCAAAAATTTTCTGTTGAAACTATAAACTAGCTTGTAACTTTTATTTGACTTTCCTTTCTCCCTCTCCCTCTTTGTTTATGATGTGTGTTTCCTAACAGATTAGTGAGCTGGAAAAAGTAAAGCACAAGAAATAAATAAGCAGATGATTACTAGCGATAATTTTGTAAGAGGTTCTACTTTTTTTTAGTGTATAGTAATGAATGCTATTTTTTATTCGTCTTCTACACTCGTGTATACGTGTGCTAAAGGAAGAACAAGAGGAGGAGGAATCGTGACGGCTATTAAATTATGAATCATGTTAACCTGAATTTAAATTCCCCAAAGTCTGCCATAAAAGGCTGCCGTAAAGGAATTCCCAAAGATTCTAATGGAATCCGGCCGATTTTCAAACTATATTTCCTGTTGGAATTGTGCTTGCTGCATGTTGTTGGAAAATGCTCCTGATAATAATTTGGAAAATGTACAAAGCCTTCTTTTTGCCCATCTCACTGTTAGCAGGGGTGGTGGCAGTAGTGATGCTAGCTAGCTAGGAGATGCTTGTTTCTCTTCCACGTCGTTTCTCTCTCTCATCTCGCCAGTCATTCTGCTTACCTAACAACACTTTTCCGGTTTCCGTTGACTATAAGTGGCACACTAACTATATAACCAAACAGAAATGTATTACGAAAAAAATGGTTGGATATATATGCATATATTTTTTATGCAGACTACTTTAATTATTTACTATTTTAGATTTTTTTTATACAAAAAAAATTGTTTTAAGCTTTTTAACATACATCATCATCGTCTTGTTTGTAAGGTTAAGTAAGTAAGCTTAAAACAGCAGTGGTAAAAAAGAGTTTAAGAGCATTTTGCAAAACTTACTATTTTCACTGTGCTCATTCATCTCCTTTTTTTGTACGTAGATACAAAATTCATCGTAATGTAGATAAAAAAGCGAAACTGACTGGCAGAGTGAGTGACTGCATGTATGTATGTAGATATTTGCACTTGGGATGCATCCACCTTGTTTACTTATTACCACGTCGTTGTTTCTCTTGTCAGTCCTTCCTCTCTTTTTTATTTTGCTACCAGGAAAAAAAATCCTAGTGAAGCATTTTATGTTACATGTTCTGTGTATGTGTAGAGAAAAAAGGGTTAGATTTTTTTTCCTTCAGTGATGCCTTGAAGGAAATCAGAGGACTTGCATAAAAAATTGCTCGGTTATTCTCCCTACCTCTCTCCACTCACACTCACAACAAGCCATATAAAATATTGCATAATGTTTCCCTAGCTAGATGAAATTGAATTCTAGGAATACGAAGAAAGGGAAAAAAACTGGCTTGGTATTATGCTTAGCAGAAAGCAAATGGCAAGTTTTTATCACTGTGTTTGTGTGAAGTGGAAATAAGGATATAAAACAAGCACCAGAGAAGCTGAAGAGAGAGAGAGAGAGAGGAAAAAAAGACAGGCGAACAAGCAAATAATAAGTGGATGGATGGACGGATGAACGGACGTGGGACATGCTTTGCTGTTTTTTTTCTTCCTTTCTTTCCTTTTTTTGATGTGCCAACAGCGTTGGTTGCCACGTGCCGAAGCAGTAGACCATGAAATCCGACCGGATAGCGTGCACTAACATTTTTGGTTTTCTACATCCTGCCTGCTCTGCCCACCTAATTTTCATTAGTGTTCCTGTCTCTCTCTCTCTCTCTCCCTGTTTTGGTCGGTGCTTGAATAGATTTGGCTCTTTACATATATGGATAGATAAGTACACAGCATTTAAACTTGTACTACCGTCACCACCACAATCTATTTTCCGCTTGATTTTCGTAAGGAGAAGAGGAGCAATCTTTGTAATGCCAGAAGCGATTGGTATTGTTTTCAATTGGAATGGATCGTCATCATCATCATGAGTCGGAAAATGATACATTTTTTTGCTATTATGGGAGATGGAGGAGGCTGCTCTGGTGGGATACTTTTTTTCTCGTTACTCTTTTGGAGTAAACTAAACGGTTGGACAGTTGTAGCTGTTCTTTTCCTGTCAGGATTCCTCATCCAACAACAGTCATACGTTTCACTCTGACAGCTATAGGACCCATTCCTACTATCTGTACTTTTGCTGAGCCAGTTTAGAAATCCTTATGTATTTTAAACGACCCAATGTTTTTGACTACCCGTAAAATTTTACTGCGAATGAATTGAATTCATATTTCTATTAATTTATTCCAGGAAGTGACAGTAGTCATTAAATTGCTCATCATGACGTACTGACCTCGTCGTATGGTGATGCTTTAAAAATTGAATTCATTAAATGGGCATTTTTCTTCGTCAAAAGTCACGCATACATTGTGTGGCTACTGGAATGAATGATGAATCAACTTGTTAGCTGGAGAGCAAGTACAACAACAGGTCTACTCGGTGATGATACTGATGATTCATAGTTCATCAACACCCACTGCACCATCCTACCTAAATATATCCTTATGCTCTTTAAAGTAACATTTTTTTTCTTCTTTATTTCCATTGAAAAATCCTAATGCCATAAGGTGCCATCATCATATCATATCGTCCTCATCACACTTACAAACACGCGTCCGAAGATTCAATGGATTCACTGTATCAGTCTTTTTCATTAAAATAAAAGTGCTCAGTAATAATAACAAAATTGATGCATTTCCTCTGCTAACTAAACGATTTTTTTTCTACCAGAAAGACTTTGTTCGTGCAAAGAATTTGCATGTTACGGTTTTACTCACGTTACTTATTTACGTATACGCGTGTTTAGCCAGTTCTTTTGATTCAAACACTGATAACCAGCTGTTAAGCTGTTCTCTTCAATAAAAAAGGAAGCATCCAGCCAGACAAGTCTGTACCGCTGAGATGGATAAATAATCCAAGGTGGAGCTCTTGAAAAAATATACTTTTGTTGCGGTTTCACCCCTGCTCTGCACATACTTTACCAAAAGTTACCTAGCGATCTACTACGTAGGTAGCGATACAACAATAAACAAAATCATGATAAAAAATATAATAATAATAATGATGATGATGGTGAAATGAAACTTAGAAGGAAGGACAACAGAGGAAAACCCAGAAGGAGAAAGGGGAAAGAATGCACAATGAGTATTCACAAAATTATCGTCATCACGTTTCAGAAAGGTAAAGCACAACAGAAATAACAGGAAACTCAAAAAATATAATTCCATCAAAGCCACCGCAGTTTATTTTAGTTTGCTGACATGAGCACATCAAAACAGGATTATGGAATTGAAGAAAAACTTTAGTAAATATCGGTGTTTCGGATTCAGAAAACTCTTTTCAATTCTGGTGGATTTACTAGGTATATACACATAATCGATTCAAAATGTTAAAGGATGCTATTGATAAATATGATTACAAGGATGGGACACCATAACTTTCGAACATACTGCACTGTGAAGTGGAGTGCAGGCCAAGTGCGCTATGGAAAATTCAAATTTCATACTTTGATGCTGATGATGGTGCTGATGACGGTGATGAGTAAATGAATTGGAAAAGAAAAAGGGGTAGATTTTGCTAAGAGTTTATTTTTACGGCTTGATCACCAAGTAGATACATTCAGTGGTACAGAATGAATAATGTGTAGACGATGATGATAACGATGAAACGTTGGTGGTGGTAGTAAAAAGTGCACATGCAACACACGGAAATTCAACTATCCCTTTTTAGACAAGTCATTCTTTTGTAGGGAGAAATGCTCATTTGGGCAAGCTTATTGTTCTGAAAGAGTGACTTCTGTTGTTATTATTGTGATAAATGTATTGATATGGATTATGGAAAACAGGTAAAAGACGGGATAGAGAGAGGTAGGGTGAGGAAGGAAGGAAAGGAACTTACATAGCATGCAAACATGCAGGTGTAAAGAGACAGGTTGGATGGGGTTGCTAATCTGATTGCCACATGCTTGCGGTTGTCTTTATATATGATACTTTCAAGAGACTCCTTCCTTCCTTCCTGCCTCCAACCTCTCGTGATGTGTTATCATTACACTGAACAGTCTACCACCAATATTACAAGAGACAGGGAGCATAATATAGCACGATGGGTTGTAGAGTTTTATAGAGGGCTACTGCATTGCGGTCATTAGATATGTATTTAGTTTTAATGAACATTATGTAAGTACATTGTTCTTCATTTTTGCAGGAGATGCCACGGGACTGAATTCTACTTTGGATTACATTTAATCCAATACCTATCATCTGTATACCACTTACTGCCTTTTTTAGGACTAAAAAGATGAATTTTTAAGAAAAAATAGCACAGTCAATTATTGAGAAACTTAATCTGCGTATTGCTTTCGTTATTTACTTGACTTCGAGTACGTATTTATGTCTTTGTCCATACTTGTATAATATAGTAAACAAAACTCCTGCAACAGCCGTTAGAGGTAGACCTTTTTTGTAAGCTTTAGGCAAATTTATTTTTGCCCGTTTTGTCAGGTTCTCGCGTCGTTTTTGATCCATTCACTTTCTTGTTGTAGAATCAGATACAACGGTCAAATGAGAGAGGAAATAACGACAAACAACAGCTTAGTGGACATTGATCGACAAGAACAAAAAGTTTAAATGGTAAATGAAAGACAACAATTAACGTAAACAATTGACAATGCACATAGATATGGGCAATTAATTTGGTTTGTTGAGCATAAATGGAATCTTTGATAATGACGTCCCACGTCTCTCTGCATACGATGCCGTCAAACTATTTAACATTTGATCTCAGACCTACTTAAAAATCGTTAATAATCAATAATATAGTTGTGTCTGTTCTAATAATTAATTTAAGCGAGAATCGCCAGAAAGCGACACCAAACATAATTTTTCAGGTACTAACATTGAGCATTAATAGGGTCAAAATAAATGTAAATAATATTGTCTAGTCGGTTGAATTTTTTTAAAACACTTTTTTCATCTTTAGATTTGAAGTTTTGTTTACTTATGCATGTATACTTTGCACGATGTTTAGTATCCTTAGCGCAGTTTATTTTGTCTTACAAATATAAATAGCAAAGGGTATATGCACTGTAGATCCCCTATTCAAGTATGGATCAAATAAAACTCTTTACTTTCATCTATTCAAAGGATTCAGGGTATTTTAAAAACCTATCCCCGCTCTATTCTCAAGTATCAATGAGACATTGTCGAATAATTACAATGAAGGGAATATAGTTGCAACACACCGAGCAACTTTTCCCTGGACTCCAATTTCCATCTTCATTCTTTTCGCTTTCTTTCTGCACCGTGTAAAAAGGCAGAAAACAAATTAAAAAGGAAGAATACACCAAGGAGATTTTTAAGTGACATTTTAAGAAGAAGAATGGAGCGTACAAAATAGGTGTAGTATACACCAGATATTGACTTTGATCAACAAACCTACACACGCCTCATCCTCTCTCAAGCATATCAATTGTTTTTTTTTCGTCAGCAGTCCGTCCTCAGCATTTCCATCTTTACAATTCATGTTCCACTATTACTACTTTTGCTGCCGAAGAAGAATACTTGTGACACCATTACTTCTCCAGTTCCAAAAATATCCGTTCTCATAAGCAATAATGAAAAAACAGAAAAACTAAACGCACACTACGCTTTTAGTTAGACATATAAGTAGTATGCATGTACATGCATTAACCTTTATGTGTACGTTATACGCGTGTATATCAACGTACCTTACTATTAGTATGAATGCAAAGGAAAAAAAACAAAGAGATCAGAAGGGATTAACACGGCATTTTTGTCTTCACAAAACTACATATAAATACGGCGTAAGAGGTCCCAGATCCACAATATCTGTTCCTGGCAAGGACAAACAAATGACTTGTACCATTGTTGTAGCATTTTCTTCTATTTTCATTTGACTCACACAAAAGATATAAAAAGTAGTGAAATAGCAGTAGTAGTGGCAGTAGCAGTGGCAATACCGACAGTTTCGTTATTTCTTTTTCTAACGGGATATGGAAAAAAGGTTTGTGCAATGGCAATGTGAACGGAGTACGAAAAGTGTTATTACAATATTATTATAACACAAATAGAAAGGAGATGGTAGGAAGAGTGAGAAAAAGGAAGAGTGTCTTGCTGTACTATAATACATATACATATGTCTGCATGTGTACACGGTAACAATGTATTTATGTATGTATCATCGGATAAAAAAGTCACTCGTTTCATGCCCTACACATATAATATGTTTGTCTCCCAACAAACAACACTTTTCCCACTCACGTACAAAACTGACTCGTTTTATTTCTCAGCCTCCATAAATTGCTTCGTGTTGTGTGCTCTTCATGTACTACGTGAATACTTGTACGACGGTGGTGGTTGTGTAGTGGTAAGTATGAAAGGAGAGAGAAAGAAAGAAAGAAAGAGAGAAAGGATCGACAAAGAACAAAATAGTGTATTACATAAAAAGAAACATGAAAGTAACTGGAGATACTTAAGAAGCCATATGAGATTCACCATTTTCACTGTTACGACGACGACCACTTACTACTACTGCCATTGTAACAAACATATCCCAAACTAATGTAACAATTCTTTATTTTCATTTCTTCAATTTTAAGGGAAAAAATAGAAAGCAGAAGGAAGAGAGAGAGAGAGAGGGAAAAGGAGATACATTTTTATAGAAGGGAAAAAATTTCAAAGGGAATAAATGGGAGCTATAAGGTCATCATCAACAAACACAACAATCGTCATCATCATCGTCAGCGTTGCTACACCATACACAAAGGCAATTTCTCTATGAAAGATGAATATAAAATGTATGTACTTCGTAGTACGTATACATTCACGCTATATATCTGATGTTAGTGTGTTTCTGGATGATCGCTATGAGAAGAACATTGTAATAGTGGTATTAGCAATAATAACCAGTACAATGAGGCCAAAGAAAACAACAGCAAGAAAGGGAAAGGAAACAAGGGAGAGAAACATGTGTGTATGGTTGGAGAGCAATGCAATTTCCCATTTTTTCTATTTCGATGTGATAACAAAAGACATTATATTACACATTAGAGTAGTATTATTTCCCACATATTACACAATTTCCGCCCTCTCGTAAAATACTACCGTTACGTACATCTCTGCATCCACATCCGAAATATAGCATGCTTGTTTTGGAAAATAAAATAAAAGAATGTAGAAAGAAGTGGTAAAAAAGCAAAAAAAAATGTTCTGAAAATATAACCAGAAAAAATAAAATAAAAAGAAACTAGTCACAAAAATAAGCACATCATCCAAAGCACGATAAAAATACAGATTATGTTTTTGATATGATACAGACTCCCAATGGTTTTTGTGAACAGTGCCAAAAATCTGTTCATTTTATGGAAAGAAATTGTATTGTTTCTGTTTTCGTTTCCTGAAGCAAGTTCAATAATTGTAATAATAATATTTATTATCAGTCAAATTTTTCTTGCTGAGTTTAATTTAATATTAGTAAACAACAAAACAAACATGGAACGTATTGGATTGGTGTGTACGCAAATTCTCAAGTAACCCCAGCCAATGTTAAGGCAATCGGATTTGATAAATCCAAGAAAATACGCTGTGATCAATGTTCAATCTACCAAGTTTTTGACGACTTGTTTGCGTAGTAATTCTTTCAGGTATTGGTGTGTACTATAACATAAGCATTAAGTCTAATCTAAAAATTATATCGACAACGTCGATAATTTCAGTGTAATAACTTTTTCTATATAACAATGATGCTCACAATTCTAACACTTGACTTTAAACACAAACCATATATTTTAAATCCTTTGCTATGTATAAGTTGTCAGGAATGTAGAAAGAGATGGTAGGATAAGTATATATAGGATTGTTATTTCACCATAACGGCACATAAAATAAACTCACTCTCTCTCTCTCTCTCTTTCTCCTTCAGTCAGTTAGTTATCTTTGTAAGTGTGTGTGTGTGTGTGTGTGAGAGAGAGAGACTGAAAATCGCTTATCTAATCTAATCCAGAGAAAATAAATCCCCATTTACGCTGACAGAGTTGAGTGAGGGTGCATCTACTGGGGCTTTAATTTGTGAGTTTTCTCGAATTGTCAGTTGGCATGGGAAAAAATTATATTATATTGCTACCATTGCATTACTCCATTCTCGTTCACTTTTCAGCTTTTCCCTTTCCATACGTACATACATGTAGCTGTCTGGCTATCACTCTGTGCATTGTTGCTTTTTTGGAAATATTACTATTTATTTTGTAGATATTATGCTTTTATCTTTTTATTACATGGATATCTCACATCTTCAAGAAAAATCGCATTTACTGTATTCTTAACTGTAATATAATAGTAAGCATTAGGTATGATTTTTTTTGTATTTAGAGGTCCGTATTCTGTATTTTAAATTTGAATTTTTATTCCTTAAGATTACCATGAGGTCGCTGAGTTGCCTTTACAATAGCCTAGAATCGGTTATTTTCAAATTCATAGTGTATGTTTGTGCATGCTAGCACTGCCTAACATGTGTCCATATATGCACTGTTTACTGCACCCGCACGGTGATATTTCAGGTGTGCTGTGTGCTTATGCATGCTTCAATACAAGATTAAAAAGACGGCGGCTGCTTGCATAGAAAATATTTTTGAGGAAACAAAGCAAAGAAAGAAATTGAATTCATGTATGGAGGCAGAAATATAATAAAAGCCGAAAAGTATTTTTTTTCCTAGTACAAAAATAACAGATGAGTAGCCAAAAAAGGTATGAGGAGAAGAGAGAAAAAATAGAAGGATAAAAATATAAATATTATCCTGACGCGTTTGTGCTGTCCGTACCCTGAAGTCCCAGATGAGTTTCTGTATTCTCTAGAAATGTAAGAAAACTAGTTGGATGAAGACAGGAAAGAAAGACGGATAGGAGGCAAGAAAGCAAGGAAAAATGTACACGATGAAGAGAAGCGAGAAATAACCATCACCGCTGTTGACTGACTTGAACGAGTGACTGACTGACTGGCTACAATTTTTCTATGGTCGTTCATACGTGCTCGCCGCCACATGTGTTAGTAGTAACTCTAGCAATTGGATACTGCTCTTTTGTACCAGTATATTTTTCTTTCAAGTAAACAGCGCCAGTGATAGAAAAATAGGAGGTGCAATGAATTTTCTCTTTTTCGGATGAAATACTCGTCCCTTCAGTAAGTGCATTCCACTAAAAAAATGGTATGCAAGTTCATGGAAAATTTGAGATTGAGAAAGTAAGTTTGCCAAACAATTTAGGTATTACTTGCAATTGCAGTGAGACAATCTGCAAGCTATTTTTTAATTCCATCTGTTCCAAAAAATGTTCAACAGTGCGTGTTCCTTTAAAAAAATTAGGGCATATTTGATATTAATGATGAAGGACAAAGTTATCATAACAAAAATATAATGAACAATTATTTCTCCCAGAAAAATATAAATGCCATATAACCATTCCCTATTTTTTACCACTGCTGTAAATTGCAAAGCTGTAGGAGAGAGAAGTATTACCTATATGCACATAAAACGAACACGTGGTAAATCATGAGATTTTTTCTTTTTTCTTCAGATATAGATGGCATCCAACTACCACACTTATTTATATTACTTGATTCTGCTTCTGTGTAGGAATCTCTGTTAGAAAGGAAACAAGAAAGGGGAATTTTTTCTTCCCTTCCACATTTCCCCGCAAGTTATTGTGGACAGTGACCATAAGACAATACCATAAAAAGAAAAGTCATTGTGTGATCCGCCAAGCTCACACAGTACATTATAATGGGCCATATAAGAGGAAGAGGAGTAGGAAGAAAAAGAAGAGCAATCAACTTTGTTTCGTTTCTCTCACTTGAGAAAATACTACTACATACCTATAATAACATGTACACCATTATCTTGTGTTGCTCCCTAGCGAACTAGGTGCAGTGCATATAATGCATCAAATGTACTTGTTCCTTTATTTTTCTGCCTCTCTTTCCGTTATTACCTTTATATTAGAGAAGGACTGCGAGGACATTTACCGATATTGTTAGTTTTAGGTAGATTCAATTCTGACCCCGTCAAAACAGGCGTGGTGGAAATGGAAGATTTTTCGTTACTTGTGTTGTTTCCCTGTTTTTTTTCGATGCAGGGGCAAAATAGTACGCATTGTATGAAAAGGAATTTTTGTAGATTTTGGGTAAAAATGGATAAAAGTTGAAGTGGGAGAGAGAGAGAGAGAGAGAGAGAAAGGATGAAAATAAAAACGGTCGAGGGAAAAATAGGCAATAAAGAGTATAATGGTGTTTTTGTAGTTGCAGGTCCACAAGGTCCTGCAACTTGAAATGAAGTAAAACAATATTATCTTTTTTTTTGGGAAGGATCGGATACATTCTATTCTGTGAACGTATATATTTGTTTCTTTTTCTTGGAGGAGTTAGTTCTAGAAAATGTTGATGTTGGCAGTTATACTATTGGTGTTTGGTGTACTAAAGCAGGAATGGAACTTTAGGCTAAATTGCCTCCAGAATTGACTTTCTTCATTGCCTATTTTCATGTCTTTCTGTGAAGTCAATAAGTTGCACTACTATTCTAACCATATATCTAACTGGATTCTAGTATTTCAGCAATTATTATAGTTCTCTACTCTACTGGTCATTTCGTTACCTTTTCCTTTTTCCTGCCATATTTCTCCCGATGAAAAATATTTTTACGGGTTTGCACAAGAAATCGTAACAATTTATGTCCTTTCGATGATTAACTTTTTGTAATAAAGAAACTACGTAGTCTTGCAGAATTTTTTTGAAGTTTTATCAAGGAGCGCATACACATTTTGTAAAATTAAAACTGATACTTATGAAGTTTGTCGTGCTTATTTAATCCATTACAAAATAAAATTTTTAGGAGAAATATTGTAATATAATATAGTTTTCGGAAATATCATAATAATATGTAAAAAGTATGTACTTAATAACGAAACAATATTTTTTTGTTATTTACATAAGCACATTACTAGATCACTTGTTTCAGCCGACGTAATTTGATTTAAATTGACTGTTGGACACTTTCACTTATTGCAAGCATACGCTCACAACAAGGGAAATGGGGGAGCATTGTCCCTTCCCATAATATTGCTTTGCATCATCATCATGACTTTTCCTCTTCTTGCCTTGAACGTATGCATTTATTTACTAGTAGTGTTAAACCGAAAGCAAAGCATTGCCCGACTACTTCTCTTACTCTGTGCGCGAACGATGCCATGACAAAATGTAAATCACGATCAGATAATCAAGATCTTTTTGTCCTGACACGTGTAGCCACACTGCCCGTGCAGCACGCTGCTAAGTGGTAACTGACGGATACATCTTTGTTGAATTAGATACACACAATTAATGGCATTCAAGAACGGTGTCAGACAGGAAAAAACACTCTTGTTTCTAAATTGTCGTAGTGCCCCTGAATGCTCACTCATCTCTCACGAAAGCGAACACAAATATTCATCATGTAACTTTATTCCCATCATTGAGCAAAGCATTATAGGCAGGCATTATTGTCACTATACC
>JAHZMZ010004524.1:0-15211 GCA_027743805.1 Lepidocyrtoides sp. E14 | reverse complement strand
TTCTTCTAAATGAGCCAGCAGCAGCAGCGTGTATGGATGAATCTATCGTAGTCATTCCCATCATCGTGACTATTATTACCGTTTTGCCAACTGTCTTTGAAGAAGAAGAAAAAAAAAACTTTTCATTTCATTTTTGGATTGAATAATACTGAAATCTATATAACAACAACAGCGACAATAATAACATCTTTTACAAGATCACGCAAGGAAATAGTCTTCTTCATTCAATCATTCCATATTATGATTATTTTTATCATTCAGTGGAAAAAAAAGAACAAAAAACTCATCTTGTATTATTATATCGTTATCTATCACCATCCTCTTCTTGTTCTGCTCTGCCTCTTTTTACTTCACAAGCAAAAAATAAAAACTTTTAACAAGATAATCACTACGATTGAAAGATACATGGTTATTTTCCGCAGAATGAAACTCATCTTCTAGTATTTCTTCTCATTATTATCTTGTTTCATAGGTACAAAGATAGACCATTTTTTACGTCTTGTTGTTCACTCCTGGTTATTACCTCAGTTAAAAAAAACTGCTATATTGAGTGAGTGATCCTCCTATAAACTATTTTGCTGTTTGGTTGTGCACTCAGATGGTAATATCATTATTAGAAACGCGCACTCATTATTGTCAATGAGTGTGAGTGTGTATTTTGTAAGCTTTAAAAAATCTTTTTCTTTTTTTTTCATATACTAAACGCTGATTATATCACACTATCATCATCATCATCATCATCATCATCATCATCGCTTTATATAATATGTCGAAAATGTTTAATAATAATACGTGTACATTGTTTTCAGTCAATTTCGATACAGGTAGAGAGCAAGAACAAACGATAAAAAATAATACTTGTCATGCCGTCATCATGAGAAGTACTGCTGTTACTGAAACAGCAGTATAATAATGCCATCATGAAAATGGTAACTTTTTTTCAAATATCGAAAATAATGATGCTACAAGTTTTCTATTTCGCCTAATGGGAGTATTTTATTCATATATGCTAATGCACATACCTACATACGCACTAATACAAATACTAGATTAACTTTGATTATGTCGAGTGACTGCCTCAAATTAGAAAACACCACCAAGGAGAGCTCGTGTAATGTATGTCATATTATTATTGTTAAAAATGTGCGTGTGCGGAAAACTGTTAAACATGGAAACTTGATGTTTTACCACAATTGTTTCCATTTTTGGAAAGGAAAATGAAGCCACGACGGTAAGTTTTTAATAGGCTTGGTTTATGCAGCAGTATACTTTTTTTTGGCGGTGGAATGAATGGAGCAACAACGTTTAGCCGCTGTTGATGCTTCTACGAAAGCTAAAAAAGCGCAGTCATGTTTCATCACCCAAAGATAAGAAAAGTGAAAGATGCGTGTACAACAATTCGGTAAGATTTAAATGAGACAGAAGAAGGAAAATGCTTGTCATTTTGGTTGCTGTAGATTTTGTTCTTTGTCAGTTTCATTGAATGTACCCTTTTGTTCTAGACACTTACACACTCACCTTATTCTGTTTTGTGACGATCAAAAACACAAAACTGCCGTGATTATTATTATTATTATATTTTTTATGCATGTGTAAAAAAACAGCTCATGTCAACTTGTTTTAGTCGACTGAACTAGCACTCATTTAAAATGGGTATAAGAAATGTGTGTGTGTGTGTGTGTGTTTAGGTATATTATATGAAAACCTCTTTGGCAGGAAAAATCATTCGCTCTGATAGCTTTTGTCTGTAGACATAACACTCACTTTAGTTTCGCTAAGTACTTTATTACGACAATGGTGGCAGGATTCTGCACACTTCATCAAATAGTAGGAGTAAGTATCTGCTCGTTTCACTCACTTGAACCCTTTGTTAATTTAACGCTAAAAACAGGAAACCAATCTCTCATAGAGCATAATTCGTAGGTACATTACAAAACAGCAAACAAAAACCACCACACTACTACTGCTACCTACCTTTTGCTTTGTTTAATATCCTTTGATGTTTTCACGTTTCATCAACCAGCACCGACATGGTGAATGTGAAAACGATGATGAAGATGATAGTAAGCATGCATATTTATTCATATATTCGAAAATATACGAGAAGAGCAGAGATAACGGAAATTCTCCATACAAAAAAAATATAAGAGAGCAGAAAGAGCATACTTAGCAAGTAGGGATAAACTGTAGGTCGGCTAGATAAACATGACAAATGACTTGACTTGTAAGTCGGCATATTTTTTGGAAAATCGATTATTATTATTATTATTATTGTTTAAGCTGTAGATACGACATTTCGTTTGCAAATTGCAAAGTGCGTGAGTTGATCTATTTAATTTGTGGAAATGGAAATAGCAAAATAAATGGGCGGAAGAATGTTTTTTTTTAAAAAAAATGCGTTTACAAAAATGGAGGAGGCCAGCAAAAAAACAAAGAAGGATGAACTGAATTTGAACTAATTTGGAATCATCATCATCATCATCATCATCATCACAACCACTGGCCTCACCAGAGCTGCTGTAAATTCATTATATTTTTTTTTGACGGTGGTGGTCGTGTAGCAATCCTGTCTGCTAATTTGAGCTAATCCTTGTGCAAATAGAAAATTAATGAGGTGCACACTCACTCTCTTCTGCTACATATTTGTGTGTACATTCTTATAAGCATTCTAGTCTACACGCATTCACATTCATAATACCCTCACCGTTCAGTCATATCATTGCTTATTATTATTAACACAAATATGGGCATGTCTCCTTTTCGCTCCTTCCTCCGTTCTTCGTGGCTCTCTGCTAATAGGAAAAACGTCAAAAACAAGGTTTTCATGTGGAAAAAAAAGAAAGAAGGAATTAGCAAATAAAAAAAATATATATCTACCATGCAATACGCTAACTGTCGCTCATCGTTCAATGTACATGGTAATCTATATTGACACGCATTTTTTATTTATTAATGTGCGGTGATCATGGTAAAATTGTAAATGAGTTTTTGTTCGCTTGTTCGATGCGGTATGCTATAGTGATTTACAAAGAAATATAAAGGTGTTGTTGCTGTTGTTGTCTGCAAACTTTAATAGATACACGGCTTTGCATATACATACATACATGCATACGTACAACGGGCGACAGCACGTAACATTGACAATGAATGGATGAACAAATGAGGCACGTACCTTTTATTATTCCTCCTTGTCGTAACTTGCATGAGCATGGCATGTCATTTTAATTATAAATTGGGCATCCAACAGTGTACTCTTCACTTTTTCATAATAATATTATTTTTTTTTTTGTATGTGTATTTATTTTTGGGAGAGATGGTCAGATCGTTTTCCATTCAAAATTTTTTTTACATCAATGGTGCACTCACAATTATTCACACTCTGTGTAATGTATAAATAGACAGATGGAGATTAAGCCCTTGAAAAATAAAATTAAGTAAAACCATTTACTTTATATATTATTTATTAGTTGTTTGCTTGATGATGTTTGAATGTTGATCCTTTTTATATTGATAATTTATATTCTGATTTTTGATTGGATTTTTGTACGCTTTTTTACACTCTCACATTTTGTTGAGATGATTAGAAAAAAAGTGCAGTTGTAGTTTGTATGACTTAACCTTGATTTAACTAGGAGTTAGCGTAGAAATTTAATTGTGTACTCAGTTTCACTACACTTCTCAATGAAGTCTCCCTGAAGAGAAATATATGTAATTTAACAAAACGAATTATTATTACAACTGCAAGTTTGCATTGCTATTTAAATTGAAACGCACGGGTGGCATGTATAACATTGAGAAAAATAAAGTACAATGTTTACAGTATTTCCAATGTGATCTGCATTAAGTAAATTAGTTCATTCAAATGACAGCAGAAAAAAATATAAATACTTTTTACTTTAATGTTCTTTTATTGAATATTTTGTGTTTTTTTTAAAGAAAAATGAGTACAATACAACAACACACGACATGACGACACGATACCCCACATGTGGTGCACAACCACAAGAGCACGGTTTCGGTTGGTAGCAAAAAGATTATTGTAATTAAAACACAATATCTTTTTTTTTCTTTTATCTTCCTTGAAATTCCTTATCAATGGGAAAATTGTAGACGTGTTTGTTTACAATCCAAAGTAGTTTTTTTTGCGTCAAATCCAAATTAGTAATGCGTATGGCAAGAATCACACACAAAAGTGTTTGTTTACCGCACAAATTTAGTGCAACAGTTTCAATAGCATCAATGTTTTAAGCAGTAAAAGGGAAGCATATTTTATGCATGTGGGTTCTGTGTGACGATAAAGCTATTAATGTGTACAGTCTTTACAATAAACTATGATAAAAAACCGTCATGACAATAATGTCATGATAGTTTAGGCTTACGCAAGTAAGCTGCAAAAAAGTGAACTGGACAGTAATCGGATTTTAATGCGATTAAAACAATCGACTCATTTCTGAGTGAGTAAACACATGCCACCACCTTTTTTACGCCAGCAACAGACAAGATCAGACTACCGTTGCCACTAGTTGTCCGTCTTCTCCGTTCTCTCTCTCTCTTTTTGTTCGGCTTTTTCACTGACACTTCACGTAAGCACAAGACGACTAGATACCATACGATAAAAGTTTTTTTTTTGCAAGAGAATAAAAGTAATATAAGTATGTGTGCTATCTGTCATTCAATTTCCATTAGCACAATGAAACGGCAGAGCGATATAGATGATGATGAGCTTATTGGTTTGATGGACGTATGTATTGCTGTACTCAATTTGCATGAAAAGCTGTGAATAATATGTCTGTGTTATGTCTAAATGTTTGTTTTTAATTTGAACAAAATGGTCACATGAATAAATGCAGCAAAAAAAAACAGTTCGTGAACGACCCGACAAGACAAATCAACCTTAAATTGGATTAGTGTATTTTTTCAATAAATGTATAGCAGCATTAATTGTCTCTTCTTGTTCAATTGTTCCTTTTTTCTCTTAATTTGTGTACCCCACAAAAAAAAACAATCTTTCGTAGTTTGCGTTCAGTTACTTGGTTGATTTTGTTGGAATTGGAATAATAACGACTTGTTTTCACATGTCACTACTTTTGAATTCCATTCACTCGCCACTTTTCATCTGTCAAATAAAATGGCAGTTAACCAAGTCATGCATACATCTGTCATCAGCTCAGTTTTATTACTACTATTATTAAATTAAGCTTGAAGGCCAGATAGAAAGAGAGAAAGAGAGACACATTCACAAATACAAACAATTTTATCTCTTTGACTGCCTTGCTCGCACACTTTTAATACATTGTTATTATGGGTCTCTTTTCAAACAGTCATTACAAGACGTTTTTATTCTCTGACTGTTGAATAAATATTGCTTTCACTCTCAAAATAATAGCTATTATAACCATTTTCACTTTATTTCACTCCTGAGAACTCCAGTTTTGCAGCTTTTGTCCCGACAATTTTGTCTGAAGATAACGCTTGGCAAATGGGCAATCAATCACATCTCACAAGGCTTTGTCTTTTCAAAAGAAACGCTATACACTGCATTGATGATGATAAGAATGCTTGCAAATATTCTGTATCACATCTTACGCCAAAAACAGTGCAAAAGATTGAACTGGGAGCAGTACAGTGGTAGTAGTAGTCTCACGGTTGAACACAGAAACGACACTAACAACACTTGCCAAAAGGATGATGATAGTAACGTTGATGACGATGATGATGATGATGGAAAGAGTATAAGCGGCAGTTGTAGAAGTAAGTCGAAGCAGCGTTTTCTAGCTGCTGCTGATGATGGTAGTAGTAGTAGCGAATGTTGGTATTGCCAGTGTAGTGGTAGTATCACTAGAAATAAGTTTTTGTGTTGTAAAAGAATGGCAAAAGGCAATTGCAAAGTTTAGCAGCAGCAGCAGCGTAGCGCCATGTGAGCGTGTACGTAGATCATGATATTATGATACTCTAACTTTTGCTGCTTATCATCATTTGGCATGCATGTGCATGCAGAGTCGGTTTTTGTTACTGCCTTTTTTTGCGATTACAATCAACCAGCATTATCTTGACGGGCAAAGAAGAAGAAGATGGAGATGATGGGATGCGGATGGTTTTTTTTTTCTTTGTTGTTTCTGTTGGTGTTGTTGTAGCGTTTCTTATTTTGCTATTGCCTGCCTTTTCAAAGTATTATGCAAACGAAAAAGCACAGCAAAGCTTTATGATGTTGATGATGATGATCTTCTTTTCTTGTGTGGACGATCATCATCAAAAAAACGACAATAATATATTTATTATTACACTTTATTTTGCAGTAGTAAAAATCAGAAATAATAAGATGATGGAGAAGTAAATACTACAGCTCCTCTGTCTTGCTCCTTCACTCTTTTCTTCTCCATTTTTTTAACCGACGCTTTTTGCTCGTTTTCTTCGCATTGCAGTGATAATATAAGAATGTTTATGTGTGCCTCTTAAGAATTTTGTTGCTGGTACACTGCTAAGTATATATGGTCTGCTTTTGCAATTTGAAAAATAGGCGAGGTAAAAAAGAAATGTTGTGATGGACAATTGAAATTTAATAATAGTAATAATAACAAAACAGAGTGACCAGCTAGAGTTACACTGCAAAGAAACAATGTGTGTATTGTTATTGTTACACTCTTTAATATTGCATGGTACAAACTGCTGAATAAATAAATGAAGACAATCACTTGTATCACTTCTTGTTAAGTAAACAGTTTGTGCAAAAAAAAGCAGACAGTAAGTTGTTTCTTAGTTTGTCTGGATTGTTGTTAGTTTTGGGTCTAGTTAGTTAGCAGCAGCAGCAGGACCAGTTATGATGATGTCAGTGAGCACGAAGATGAGAAGGATGTCATGATTTAGGATGATAATAATAATAATATTACTATTGCTGCTGACTCTGATGAAGATAATGATCAGCTCATCATGACCATCATAGTAGTAACTATGATCAAGTTGACTGATCAGTCCGTTTGAGCAATAATAATAATGGCAACATGATAATGTTTGGTTTTTTTATAGATAAAAAAAATATTAGTTTTTTAT
Source organism: Lepidocyrtoides sp. E14 (assembly GCA_027743805.1). Classification (NCBI taxonomy): domain Eukaryota; kingdom Metazoa; phylum Arthropoda; class Collembola; order Entomobryomorpha; family Entomobryidae; genus Lepidocyrtoides; species Lepidocyrtoides sp. E14. Next base: position 8,164 of record JAHZMZ010004524.1, on the reverse strand, counting down.
TACATTGTAGAAAAGAGGGTGATCATCACGTTCTTCACAAATAGGTATTTATTTAAAAGGTGAAGAAGAGTAATTTGATTAGATTAAAAGATTACTACTAAAAAAGCACAAATAGTTTTTGATCAGTCTTCTTCTTTTCTTTTCAAAGCAGTAAGAGTGGTCATAATTGGTAGTGATGATGAAGATGATGAAAGGACAGCGTCAACGATTTCTGTTGAGAGTAACTTTACTGCTATGGCTGCTGCTGTGTGATTGCTCAATAATGATTCTTTTTATTACTCCCACGTATTTTCATTGGTAATAAAAAAATCGATATTTGCAAGTGGTTATTATGAAAGAGCATTGAACGAGCACTTGCACTCTAGAGAAGCACACATACAAAAAAAATATACTTTTTGATTAAATCAATTCATAAAGTATTGTGATTTTTTTTATCCTGGAAGCCGAATTGGCAACAAGTCATATCATCATGTAGGATTTTCTTGTTAATTGAATCGTCATCGTTTTTTTTATAATAAATGATCTTTTGCTTTTACGAAGCAGTTACAAGGTAGTCATAGTCATAATGATCAGAGTGATATGACAGTTGCCTGTCCACACGTTCACTCATCACATTCTCTCTCCTTCCAATATTTTATCATCTTCTTGCTGTATGCAGTTTCCAAGAAACACCAAGCTATGGTTTGCTATGTTACGACAAAGCAATGTTTTGACAGGTGTGTGTGTGTGTGTGTGTGGGAAGCGGCGAAGAAATATTATTATTATGCATAAATGCTAATGATTTTCTTTTTACGATGATGAGACTAAAATAATGCGAAAGTAGTAAATCCGTACGTGTATCAACGCACAAAATAAAGATGTCATAACAGATAGCAGGCACAAAAAACTTTTTGATTCAGCTCAGCATGCAAAATAAAAAAATGTTTTATTGGACAATATTATTACTTTGCCAACAGAACGGAATGTTGTTTTTGCATAGCTTGTTAAATATATACGAGGACGCAATGGTGAATCAAGGCAAATTCCCGAATAATGTATGTTTGCATCACATTACACTTTGTATTGCCAAGATGCAAAAGGCTTGTTGACATTTCACAAAAGAACTATTCTTGGCCATTTAGTTTTGTCGTCCAGCTCTACTTGCACTAGTTACCGTTATTTTATTCAATAAACTAGTCGATTCAGCAGTCACCAGCAAACATCAAACACTCTCTTAAACAAGATTTTTATTGGCTAATTAACTCTTTGTTTGTTTGTATCTCCGCTTGAACTATTATTACTTGGCATGTAATTGCATAGAAGCTACTATGATTTACGAAAAATTATTCTGCTCGCCAAGAGAACAAATCACAAGCACAATACGGTAATAATGTCAATGACATGAACGACAACTAATTCTAATATTACAATGTTTAATTAAGTACGAGAATAACAAGGCTACTACACACGGCATGTCTACTACTGCCGATACTGTGTTTTCCATGCTATTTTATTGTTGTTGATGTTCCTTCTTCGGTCTTTCGCAGGTCTGATGATGTTGACGAGAATGACAAGAAGAAGATGTGATGTGGAAACACTGTGAAACTCTGGTCTGGCCTGCTCTGCTGGTGATAGTAGTGAGCTCATTCTTACTCTCTCAAGTCAGCTCACAGCAAGGAGAAAAAATAAACGCAGCAAACGAAAGAGACAGTTAGTTTACGTTGCTGCTTCCTACATGTACAAGCAAAGCGAAAGTTTTCCCTTTATTTTATTCTCTTTTTTTTTCTCTCCCCTTCTCCAGCAAAATGCAATATCTACAGCAACATGACCATCGTCGTCGTCATCATCATCATCATCTCTTTTTACTTTTATACTGAGCATACTTGCATCCTACATACGCATACACACTTTTGATACACAATGTTTCTAAATCTAGTAGCTTTTTTTTCTCTCTCTCTCTCGTTCTTTTTTTATTCATTCCAGTGAAGAGGAGCAGGAGACAGAATGAAAGAATGAGAATATAGTATTGTGTTGTTACATGTATACCGTATCGTTTTATCGTTTCTCGTTGTGTCATCATCATCATCATCACGCACACACACTAAACTCGTCAGTCAGACTTGGAAAACTTGGAAAATAGAGAGAGAGAGGGAGATAAAGTGTGTGCTAGAGAGAGAGAGGAAAAAGCAAGAGAAGGGTAGATGAATGTGTGTAGTAGTAGTAGTAAAAAGGAATCAGTTTCCTCATAATATCATTCCTTGCTGCTCTGGATACAGCGATAATAACAAAATAACTAAGCATGTGTATCTAAAAGGAAGGGAACGCAACGCAACGCAACCAAGTAAGTAGAGAGTTAGTGGTGGCATTGTTGTTGTTGCTGTACTGCTGCATTTCTAGAAAAACAGAGATACTACATACTCCTGTTTCCTCTTCTTTTTTTTGCTGCTCTCTTCCATCTACAACGACGAGTAGAAGTAGTTTGTATCGTGGACTTGGATTATTGCTGCAGCTGGAGAAAGGAAAAAAAAGAAGTTACTGGATACAGGGATATTATGCAAGCATGTACAATGCTATATAACATGGAGCATTTACGGGTATATTTTTTTATATGCATTATGTACACATTCCTAATAATGAACAAATATACGCTGTTGCCACTACTAAACACATTGCTGTTGCTTAAATATATAATGCTGACAAGGCATACACACACGTAGCACGTCGTAGTATACAATTTATTATTGAAGGAGTTGTAGGGTTGCCTTGTGAGAAAGAGGGAATGCGATATATGTTTCCATTCTCTAGATAGTTTTTGTGTATATTGTTAGTTCTCTACTGCCTTTACTAATACGAGGGCAACCTAACTGCAGCAGTACGGAGAAAACAACAAAAGATTCAGGGAAGGATAAGATGGCGGAAGCAAAATGGATAGGGAGAGTTGTTAATATTATTTTTCGGGGTTTTCTGTATAAAAACGAAGGTATGCCAGAACTGAAAGAAGTCGGTGCAGCAGTAACGTGTACTACTATCTTCATGTAATTTTATTTTTCTACCTTTTTTTTTAAACATGCTACTACTACCTATGTATGCATTTATCTGTTCTATACGCACAATATATTATGCACCCTTATGAACTGAAAAAAGATGCTTGTTCTCTTTTATTTCTTCACTACTACTACCACATAAATGAGCATATATGTTCATTTTTCGTTTCCATTGAAAAAAAACACTCGGTTGAGGCTGCTTCTGCTGCTGTTGTCTGCGTGTCCGAAATAAATGGTGTGTTGTATTGTGTGTGCTCCCTTTAGAAAATCCAACTGGAATGTGCTGCCATATCATCGTATACCTAAATAAATACGCTGCTGCTAGATGAAGCAGCAAAAGTATACATTTTCCATAATAATCGTTATATGATGCAGAATAAATATATAAGCTTGAGGAGAAAGAGAGAACCTCTTACTTCTATATGAATGGATGATATTATAATATGCTGTGAGAGGGGAAAACGAACGCAAAATATCACTATCATCATCAGCCAGATTGTAAAATGTAAGTTGAAAATGTAGGGAGAGAATGAGTGGTTTATACTAGAGTTGGAGTGTGGAATACGCCAGAATTGTGGAATCCACCGTTAGAACCACTAGCACCATCACCACTGCATCTACTACTTTAAGTGAACGACAATGATTGTATTATTTTTTTTTTGTGGGATATATGCCATATGCGTGCGTAACACTGCTGAAAGGGAACTTACTTTCCTTCTTGTGTCTTTCAATACCTTCCAGATCCTCTCTCCTTCCAACCTGATATTACTTTTGTACACTATATTTAAACATATTTTGTTGACTCATTCCACTTTTTGTTATTGTCTACTTCTTGAATAATGATGATGATGATAGTCGTCTTCTTCCTCTTCACTCTCATAGTTGTCTCTATGTGTGTAACAAACAAAACTGTGTTTTATCCGCCTGTCTGGTTTAATGCACCTCGTCGTTTTGTGCGTTTCCTTGTCCTTTTTCAGGGTTTGCTAGCTTTTCATTTTATGCACAACACGCGACGTGTCTGTCGACAATATTTTTATTGCCTTTTACCCAAATCATAACCAATAGCGCAACACAACGGTTTTCCAACGTGCATTGAGAAATATAAATACATTACATGCTTACCTTGGAATACACGTATGTTTATGTACATTTTCTAAAAAGTTTTTACTGGCAATTGTTTTTTTTTTGTATAAAAGCCAAGGGAAATTCGGATTTTCTCTAGTATAGTAAGTTTTTAATACTTTTTATGTTCTCAAAGAACGGCAGAGAATCCTTCTTTTACCCATGTCAGTGCTACTATTGGATGCATACAACGCCAGTTATGCCACCGTGCATTTATAATCGTGGAAGATGGCAAACGAATAGGCGACGAACGAACGAACAAAATGAATTTTTATTCCCGTCTTCTTGGTCTATATATTCCCTTTTAGAAAAACGATCCAGCAGAAATTTTTGTTTCGGTTGCTCTTCCTTCCACCGCCTCTTAAAGTTCATAAAAGGGAGCCCTGTTGGATTGGTGAAACGTGAGGAGTGAGTTGTTCACTCAAGTGAATTGTATGCATATCAAAATCACCAGCTTTCTATGCTCCTTTTGGTTTAGTCTTTCTCTCCTTGTATTTTCTTTGTAGCGTCACCACTGAAAATGAATAAGAGTCAGCAGCAGAGTTTAACAACAACACATTAAACTAAACGCTTTTCAGCTTTCTTTGCGCTGTACCACTACTGGAATAAAAGAAAAGTTGCTCATACGTGTACATATTCCTATGTCCTTACTCCCTTTCTTCTCTTCAATGCAATTCACACATGACATATTATGAATTGAAACCATGATACTGTATTCAATACCGTTTTTCGATTCATGTTGTACTAAACATAATAAAATGTCACTAGGTACATACCACACATGGGTATGTAGGTATTTAATTGGTTTCACGTATTAGACGGCTAATATGGAATGAGTAAGAAGGTGACCTTAAGTGTAAAGGTAAATGTGACTCAACCAAGGCAATAAACAAAAAAAGTTTTACCTTTAAATTTTGCTTAAAAAAATAAATGTATACCGTACTAAAAATATATGACGTGTGTGTGTGTGCAGTTGTCAGTTTGCCAGTATATAGGCATAATTTTCGTAAATAATATATCATGGGTATACAGCATACACACTTTATATGCTACGTGAGAAACCTACCACGAACACATACTCACATAAATAATAATATGTACATATGTACATAAGTAGCTTTTATGGTAGAGGAAGAGGATACTTTTTAAACATAGAAAATGAAATGACTACACACACGCACACATACACAGACAGACACACGTTTTTCCTGCTAACCGTGTGCTGTCTCTGTCTTTTGGGAAACTCCTGTGTGCTTCTAAAAAATCTCCAGCAAAATTTACCATAACTTCTACTGCCACTCTGCAATCAACCTCAGGCCTGTAAAATCTTCCAAGTGTACGGTGAGATTTTTCCATGAAAAAATAACACACAACAAAAATAAATATTATGTCTTGTACAAATTCCGTGTATTACGCCAATGCATGTTTTCCAAACCTTTACGCTGTACATACACCCATCCACAAAAAAAAAAAGAAAGATTCTGAATGATGGTCTACCGTTGTTGGGAAGTTTTGGAGAAGACGCTCTTCTTTTTTTCCATTCTTTCCAACTCTTCTAACTCTGACCCTCCTTTATTCACTCTGTCTCAAGTACCCTCACTAATACTACGACCAGTACGTACTCCTATTATTTACCAAGTTATCGGAGAATCCCACGTATCATCGCTGTATCTCATATGCTGCTGTAGTAAAAAAAAATGTAAGCAATAAAAAAAATAATAATGTATGATAGTATATTATAGCTGTACTTCTTTTCTACTAGGGCGCTTCCAGCCAAAAACTTTTTTTTTACTGAATACATGTATGTATGCACCTGAATTTTTGTGTACATACTTGGGTTTCTCTACAGAAAGAGATGGGGTTGTTGTTGTGAAGCAGTGTTGGGGAATGATGCATCAAACATACTTATCACCTCTCCAGTTGTGTGTGTATGTTAACTCTGTGAATTATTCTACCACTACTAGCAGGCAAGTTCATAGCATACAGACAATATGCCATGCACGAATGACGATGTGATGTAGTATCCATTCAACTCACAAAATTGTGATAGTAGTGGTATGGCCTTGTTGCCTCGTTGTTCCATGAAGTTTTTCCATCACATGCATTTCCCTTCTAATAAGCAAGTAGCAATAATGAGTGGCATGATGATGATCCACCTCATGCACCTTCCACTGTTTTGCTTTTCTCCACTTTCAACCTGGTTTTGGCCTCACTTGAAATGGAAAGCAATCGTATTCTATTCTCTTCCTCTACCAGCTCTCAATATAATTAGAGAGTAAATTTTTTTTGGTAATAATGATTGTCATATCATCGGAAGTATGTTTTATTCTGATTTTCAGTAGAACATATGTTAGTAAATATCTGATGCTACCGTTGCTGGAAAAGGTTGGTTTTGGAGAAGGATTTGAGACAAGGAGAGCTTAGAGTGGCATGTATCAATGAAAAGTCCTTGTCTACATAACCAAGACGCCTTGAAGAGAAACGAGAAACCACTACTGTCTCGAATTATTGAGCAGCAACGAAATTTCGAAAGGTTAAGCTTTTCAGGAATAATACTTGTGTTGAAGAGAGGAAACAGAAGTAGTATCAAGTGGAGAAATCCTTTAAGAAATATGTAGGCTTTTTTTTTGCTTTCATGCTTCCATGGATTTAGTAGTAGTAGTATTTCGTAACCTTAAAAAAGTACACATCTAGACGTTCATGCATAAGAATGTATGTGTATGTTTGTACATTATGTTGATAGAATAGTTATTTATTTATTTATTCCGTGAATGCATTCAATAATCAGGCTGTCTGTTATTTTTACAGACTACTGCTACCAGCTCTAACAGTGATTCATTTCCCTTGTGGCGTTTTTCCACTTCTTGTCATTCAAAACTACTGTTGGAGAATGAAATAGCATGCAATGCAAAGTATTTATATTATTATGTATGCGTAGATGCACAACAGGGGAAAACCGGATGCATTTTAGGTATTACCAACCAGCCCACAAAAATAAGAGAAAAGACATCATGGGCCAAGGCACAGAGCACGTACGTTATGTATGTACGTACATGTTCATTTTCATTCAATCTCAATGTGTTTTGAGGGCATCTAAAATAATATTCTTTGGGTTGTTGTGTGTGATATGGTGCAAGAGCGGAGAGCTCCAAGGGAAAAAAAGTAAGCAGTGCAAAAGCATGAAATGTTGTTTAGAGAAATGTGGTTACTGCTACTTTTATTATTATTTTTGTACACATGCATGCAGCAGGGAAATCCTCATTGTAAAGCAACAACACAGAATAAGTGAGTTTCAAACTAGTGTGTGCTCCATTACTATACATTCACCAAGGTAGACTTTTTTACAATTTTCTGAGAAAAAAAACTAAAATGAAGCTGAGAGTTAGTGAAGAGAAACAAACGAAAAGAGAGAGAGAGAGAGAGAGAGAGAGAGACAGAGGATCCATTAGATTTTCTAGCCCCTTAGAGACAAGTCTTCTCCGCTGACTGACTGTGAATCCAACGAGATGAGATCCCTATTCACACCGAGTAAGATTCCATTGTATGATGATGCATAGGGAAAAAAATCAACTCACACGGAAGAGAACAACGACAACTTACATACATTTATTCCATAAACAGCTTGCACACAGTTAAACTCAAGCCAAGCAAAGTCCCAGGACAACATCAAGCTCCAACCTAGGCCGTAAGAAAAAGCAGCAAGGACAAGGGAATAATGAGAACATTGTTGAGTATAGTGAACGAACTACGTACTTTGACACACACAATGTGTGCTTTATTCTGAGCGTGCATAAATGGAGGATCAGAACGGAAATACAAACGATGAGAAAAAAAAATCTAGGAGAAGGCTACCACATACAAATAAAAAAAAATCTATACGGACAGACAGACAGAGTTACAGTCACCAACACACACACACACAACGACAACAGAGAAAACTGTGCACATACTGCACACACATGGCACCATCACCTACCACCACCACCACCGTCGTCACCAAAAAATACGGAGAATTGCAT
>JAHZMZ010004523.1:0-10252 GCA_027743805.1 Lepidocyrtoides sp. E14 | reverse complement strand
ATATTAGTATGTTCTCTGAATAAGGTAACCTTCGATATAACGTAAGCATTTTATTTTCCCCTGGGGTTCCGGTATATCGAGGTTTTACTGTATTTTTTGCCAAAGAGTTCGTTATCAAAGATGGATATGCTACGTACTATAAACTATTTCATCATATGACGCGACGAAAGTTGAGTTGTTTTCACATCCACATGAATCAATCAGATTGTTTTATCGATTGTTACAGCCACAGCCAATATTAAAGGAGCTGTTATATTATTCGGTTGACCTCCAGTTTCAATGAGCATCAAGCCATAAATATATGGAAGCTACTGCAAAAGAACAAAATTTGAGAAAATTCCTTCCGTTCGGCAGCAGCAGTACAAGCAAACGAACGGACAGACGGACATTATGATTTATTTAATTCATTTTTTACTAGAGAGAGGAGTTTGCTAAATATTATTATTTCTTGACCATGCTATGATACAGTTTATACAAAGCGAAACACGTACCAAAATTTATTGTTTTTTAATTTATTTAATACGATGAAAACGAGTTTTGAATCAATACATATCTGTTCATATTCATAAAAATTACCATTGAAGCAATTTGCTTACACATTTAATTATTGTAGAAGAGATACACAAGTACTCTTTTACCTTAACACATTTCAAACAAAAACTTGACTAATTGATTATAATAAACTATTATTGTTTTTTAACTTATATTATTATTCAAACAACAAAAGATTCATGGAAGCTTTTCTGTAATATCAATAACTTTGCCTACTCGATTTGGGAAGGAGCGTAAATAATCTGGCAGTGGATCCCAGACGATACTGCGAGTAGAAAACGCCTCATCAAAGATAAGTCCCAACTCCTGCTTGGAGAACATGACTAACTTTTTGAATGGTATATTTCGGTTTGTACTTCGAAAGGGGCGTTGACCAGGAAGAAGTCTCCTAATATATTCAATAACCTGAAAAACATAATTAAGTACATTTTTAACTTTTTTCATTTGGCTCTGAATACAGTTCAATTCAACAAATATGACACGAGTTTTCTTGGTTCTTACTAAAGTCGAGGTCTCAAATCTCATTAAGTCCAGGAGGGATGGAAACTTCAGATACGGTAATTTGATCAAATTCAAATGGTTTGCTTTCATGTTTTTTATCGTTGACGCGGATTTATTGTCAAAATGATAGCTGGAAATTGACTGACTGGTGCATGCTCCAATATACAACGGCGTGTTGTGCCGCTTTTCTAGATACTCCATCACTTTGTTAGGATGCAAATCCTCTTCCATTCCAACAACAAAGTAACCCGAGTATAGTTTGGACTTTCTATTGTCTATACTAACTAACTTGAGAACGTTAAGGATGTTGTCTCCGGTTAATCTATATATTTTCTCGGAAACAGACAATTTTTTCCGCTTTTTTGGCTTTTTCTTGCTTTTGCTAGAACAGAAATGTTTCAGCAAATGTGAATACTTGTTACACCGAAAAATCAAAATAAAATACAAAATCACCTCACAAGGCGACATTTATTTACCACTCTGACTGATGAAGCATTGAATGGTAGCGGGACACCATTTGTTTCTTTCCACACTTCCTGCAGCATGAAAAGGCTATATCTTGCCTGCTAACATGCCCCGTTGCTACCTCAATTGATTTTAGCATTGACAACCGAAATCGTAAGAGTTTGAAGATGTCGCCATTGCAGCTTTTAGCTTCGTCTATCAAGGTTGTCAGAATAGAAGTAGTAAGATGTTTTCTTAATTCTTCAATTTCAAGTTTCTGGAAGTAAACATCTAGTTTCCAAATTTTGGAGCAAATGAACAGCACCAACTGAAACAATGTAAAATGGACAGATTTTCAGCTAATTTGCTTACTTGAATTTTTTCTATGCGATCATGAAGCAATATTTATAGACATACCATTGTTATGGCTTCCTCCTTCTTAAGGTTAACCGCGTCCACGAAAATATGGTTGATTAGAACACAGCGAAATCCAGTAATTTTGGCCAAAAAATTTGTGCAAACCTTTTGCTTTACTCCTTTAGTGTGGTGGGGGGACACAAAAGTTGTGTCATCTTTAAAACCGGTCATGCCTCCAACGTAAATATAGAATTTATTTCTTCGATTTCTAACGTATTTTTTTACGTCCCCATCCTTCACATGCTGCGGTAAAAAGAGTAGAATATAAACAGCCGATATTTGGTGCTTGTCAATGTCTTCAAAATCACGATGCAGGTTTACAAACTGTCTTCGTCCTTCGTTGTGTGGCAACTTGATAATATGGGCAATTTTGCGACCAAGATTGCACTGCTTAGAGCGTATTCTGTAACATAATTAATAACACAATAACTTTGTTGTAAATTTTTTATCAAAATGGGAGTTAAAAGACAATATGGTGATGCTATTGTTTTTTAATGTTTCTGTTTATATCGTCAGACACCACTTGCCTTGAACGAATCGCGTGGTGTAAACTAGAAAGATGGGAGCGTAGTGCATCGTCGACCAAAAATTGAATTTTGCAGCATCTACACTGTTTTCCTTCTTTCAGGAGAGCAGTATAAAGTTCATCAACCTCTTCATCGTTGCGAGCAAATATTGTTCCTCTTGCTGTTTTGGGTGCATCCATTATCTTGTCTACTTTTTTAGTCCCTTCACCTAAAATTGTCATCAATAACAAAACAAATATTTAGTTTGGAATTGATAAAAAACAGCCATATCTGATCCTCAAAATCTCGTTAGCCCACCCAAGTCCTTGTGTTTCAAAATCCTGTGTGCCATCAACGAAGTTTCGTTTGAATATTTCAGCAGACATTCCTTGCAGTCGTTGATTTTTATTCCATTAGAAACGTACTGGAGGTGAAATTTGGGTGTCTCGGGGCATGAAAATTCTATTAAACAGGACATGAGTCGAAAGATTAAGCATACATCCATGTTTAAGTAATGCGGTAACTATTTTACCTATTTTGCAATGACCACAGATATACTTTCCCTTGTTTTTGTGGGACCGGAACATGTGACTCCACCAGCTGTTTAAGTTCCCGAACGCTAGAGAAAGTGTTAAAGTGACGCAATACAAGCTTAAATAACAATTATATTTATGCTCTATGTAACGACAGAAATTATAAAAATGCAATTATTACGCATTCTACAAACTCTGCAATTGAAACTCTTTTCGTTACAATGCTGGGCCATGTGGAGCTTCAATAAACATTTTGCAAAGAAGCCTGTATTAAAAAATTAAAAAACAATAGTTCGTTGGCATAGTGCAAGTTAAAACGCATTAATTTCCCTTCTGTATGCGTGTTCCTTACAGTTTCGGCACTCTCCACTTCTGAATACTATCACCTTGTGCTTTGTGAAAAAATGATCTCGAAAGGATGTTTGTTCCTTGAAAACTGTAAAAATGCACATTCAAAGTCATTAGCTACTAGCTAAGTAGCCAATTTCACTTCAAATATTTCGATAATTCTAGTAATTTACCAAGTCTGCAAAATGGACATGGAAAAGGTAGTGGCTTCATCTGCATCTGGGTTTTGGAATCGTCACCTCCTTCTTTTAAAATCCTAGCGGTTCTTTTCAGCCCTGCAGAAAATTCATATTAGCAAAGCACATTAGCTCTTTTGACCCTATATCATACCCTGGTTTACACACGTGTATTGCAAGCACACATCAATTTCATGTATTGTCTTTTCACTCACGGTATTCACCACTTGTCAAAGCAGAGCATTTGAAAGGAAAAAATGAAGTTAAAAGAAAATAAATCTGCATAAACATCACCTTTTTCGAATGCTTTGTGTTTTTCTAAAACACCAATTCCGTGTACACTTCTTTCGTGTAGTCCTAAGCTAGACTTCTGCTTGAAGCCTCAAAGAGAAAGTGAATCATTTAATAAAGAGTAAATAAGCTGGTTTTAAAATGCATTAAAATATTTCACCAACTTGATTCGCACCGAGTGCACTTAAAAGGTCTGTTATTGCTGTGAACCGTTTCGTGTTCGGTTAGATAGTACTTTATCCTAAATCCTAAGTTTCAATGGAGTAAAAATATAGTCGTTTGACCAAATTGAGATCCAAATAAATGTACGGGATTAGAGAAAAAATTAAGATGTGATAATGTGCGTTCCTACGTTTTTGACATATCCTGCAGGCGAAAGGCTTCCTTCCTTCTGGAGTATGCTTCTTATGAAAATGCTCCTCCGACTGCTCTTTGGTAATGGACACTGTAGATTTTAAATTCAAGTTAAAATTTATGGGAACATTAATTCATAGCAATTAAAGATGCATGGAAGTATCACATGAAATACCATGAAATGTTTCATATCTCTAATGAAAATCGCAATAACCAAACAATATTTAGAAAAAACTTCGACGTTACAGTCAACTAATATTGCAGCAAGCTGTCGCCTCACCAAACATTAGGTCATGCATCTTCGTTTGCATCTACGTACATCGCTAGCATGCTCATTCGGATCTATTCAGTGCTGAGAAGGTATAAAAGATGACTTACATAGGGTGCATATACTGCAGGGGAACATCAAGTGTTTGTGCTTTCTGATGACATGTGTGCGTAGGTCCCCTGGTAGAGTATAGCCTACAATGAAAACACAAAGAGGGAGAAACTGATAGTTTGTTATAACTATTCGTATTGACTATTACCAAAAAAACTTGCCATTTCCACAATGAGGACAAAAGAAGCGTTTCTTCGTTTCTAATGACAGACGTCTGGTGGTCAATGATTTTTTCTTGTCATTCAACTTGAGCTTCTTTTTCATAGGCAGACTACCCAATTTATCCGGCGAGTCAAGTATGTTGGATTTTACAGATTTTTTGTGGCCTGGAGGAATTCAATCATAAGGGAATGTTCAATGGTTAAAATTTAAATAATACATACATATCCTTATTTTTTGGATTTTTAATTCTTTTTTGATACCAAAATCTCGATAAGTTTACGTTAATATAAACTTTTTTAGATTAAAAAACAATATAATAATTAAAGGTAAGGTATCTATCTTTAGGTTTACAGATATTTCAAGGTGTGCTGGCTTCTTACCTCTTTCTAATTCAAATTCATCAAAGTGGTGTGATAGTTTGTGTCCACTTAGGCCCTTACGAGATTTATACACTATGGGAAACAAAAAGCGTGCAAACATAAGTTTCAGTCAGTGTACTAATGATAAATTATTGGCTGTTACATTTTCCACAGAAATTGCACTGCCATGGTTTGGCATTGGAATGGGTGGCTACATGTTCATCCATGTGATGTTTTAGTCGGAAACCTGGTAAATGGCATGTAAAACGACAATGCGACGATTATATTGATCAGCAATCGCTAATGAGATCCAATCAATTAATTCCATACCTTTGCCGCAAATGGGGCACTTATATGGCAACGCGAAGTTGGTGTGCTTCTCAATGTGGTGGCTCTCTAATTCATTTTTGTGGATGAACCCTAAATTAAATGCAAGTAACAACCAAGTCATTTTTTGAATTGAACATAAACAAAAAGAGACTTGACAATGCTACGTACATTTGGGGCAGTTTTTGCAGCTGTGCCGTAAGTTTTTGTGCTTCTTCAGAATGTGAAACCTTAACCCCCTATCATCTTCATAACGCCAGTCACAGTGCGGGCAACTGACTGGTTTTTCATGTAAATAATACCATGCTTTCTCATTAAATGTGCCACTTTTTTGCTCGAGAGGTTCCTTGCAGTCCAAATTTTTGTCCCAACTGCTGCCTTCCTTCGATAATGCACCTTTTTTTCTGCCTTTTTTGAAAGATTTAAACAAGCACATAATATTTTGTACGCATATTGTCTTTTAACTGATTGGCTTTTATCACATAGCCAGAGTTTTTCGATACCGAGTTTATTGAAATTGGAGAAATGTTAAAAGAAAATAAGATGCAGCGGCAAAGTTTAAGTGTATCCTTGAAAACTATGACTTACTTTTGGTTTTCAAGCGTGTACACTTCTGTTCAGTTACTATTGTGGAAGACGGGTCGCTGCTCTGCAAAAATGTGGCATTCTCACTTCCATCCACTATCAAAGTGTGCACCTTGTTTGCTGGTAGGTTTGAGTTCAAATACAAACAACTTTTATATATTTGGACTGCTTGCTACAAACTTGTGACCGTTAATTTAAAAAGTTAGGGCATCCTACCTAAATCCATTTTTGTCAATAGCTTTACTCCATGTGTGAGATTTGTGTGTTCACGGAGATTGCAACCAGACTTGAAGTCTTTAAAACACATGCATTACTTATAATAAAGGCATCATAGAATTTGGAAAAGTCATTTTATCGGATTTCTAACCTTTACCGCAAATTTTGCACCTGAATTGCCGAATTTCATTGTGCAACTTCCTATGCTGAGTCATTACATTTTTTTTGACAAACCCTTTGCCGCAAAATTCACAAAGAAATCGTACAGGTCCCTTGTTGCCATGTCGGTTTTTTTGGTGTTGTTTTAATTCCGTCTTATTAATGAACCCTACAGTTAAGAAACATTACAAAACAAAATTATATATCATAATTATGACATTAGTTTATACATTCTGCATAACTATTGCTACTAACAGAGGTTGCAATCCTTGCATCTTAGGATAGCATCTTGGTGCGTCTTTCGTACATGGTTTTTCATATTTGGAAGGCTCCGGTAGCCTACACATGTTTGCAATTAAAATGATTTTTTAATATCTTGCTCCATCATAAGTTCATAAACACATATTACCGAGAACGTACTTACATATATTGCAGAAGCGACACCTGAAAGGTTTTCCTGGAATCCTGGTTTGCATAGGTTCATCAATTTCTGCGTTTGGTTCACCAATACTGCTCTCATTGATTTGTATCCCGGAAGATGCTTCAGCATTGGCGCTGCTTTCTTTATTTGATGATCGGAAGAATTTTGTAACATCTGTAATGAATGGAAAATAATTGTAAAACGTGTAATTTTCAATTTTAAAAGAATCTTCCTAATTAATTCTAGGACAAGTTTGTATTTCTGCTTATTGCTTGTTTATTGCAAAATGTCGATACAAAAGTAGCACTTTTTAAACATTTGATTTTCACAGTATGTTAAACTAATATGCAAATTTGAGCCTTGTAGTCAGTCGACAATTAAACTGTAGGATACTTGCCTGTTTTTTCGTTGTTTTTTCCACATGCGTCAGTAGCAGCCATTTCATGTTTGTCTTTTTGAAGTTTCTTTTTGGGGGTTTTTCTGTTCTTAGCCATTGCTTTTATCCTTTAGTTTTGCACCGATTCCTCTGCCAGTTTCCAAATAAGGCACCAAAATGAAAAAACAATAAGGTATCTGTAGAAAACAATGAATGTTTCAAGTTTGAATCCTTTTGTGTTCTTCATTTGGCATTGGTCGCTAACTCACCAACTGCAATACAGACCCTTTTATATTTTGACACTGGGTAACGCAACAATTTTTGAAAAAACTTGCCTTCTCGTATTGTTTTTTATTTCATTTCACCTCACATCCTACTTATTATTAACTTTCTCCTTACGTAATGTTAAAAGAAAATAAACGATTTCTGAGTAAATTGTAACAGAGTCTGACATATTCCTGCTTACAATTCTGATGTCTACTACAGCTTGACACTGCCTCCCAATTCATAATTAATTTGCTTTTTGCAAATTTTTATACGATGATATAAATAATATTTTCTTTTAACTTTTTCAGTCATTTAACATTGTGAAAGACAGCAGCTCTTGTTTTCACTTGATTCAGTTATTCCGAAAAATAATTAACTCCCTAGAAAAAGCATTCCTGACTCACTGTTGACCTAACACTATCAGGGAGATTTTAGCTAAACAGTAATTTTTTTTGTCCACTATTATTACATTCCTGTAGTAAGTATATTTATCCCTTCGTGAAACTACCGATGAATTTGTGAATTAATCTTTTGTCTTAGTAAACTATACTCACCTCGTTATTCTTCTTTCTATTCAGTGTTAGTTAACTAAATAGTCAGCTTGTTTGACAATCTTTTACTCGCATTACATTTGATTTCACGTACAAACGTAATTTTACCACGCGGCAGTGGATAGGAAATGCAGTGCGAGGACCACCGTCAACGAAAAACGTTCCTTGTTTGCACACGCAGCCTATTCTTATGTATAAAGGACAACTTTGGAATGAACTTTATCTTTTCTTTATGGTCTCAAAAGCTGATGAATTGATTTTTGTTCAATCATGCGCGCTTATTATTTAAATTTACGCAAGTTTTCCAATCAAGTGCTTATAAAATGATTTCGAGCTGATTCGTGAGATTTAGAATATAGGGAAACCCTCGTGCAAACAGCATGAAAGGAAAAATGCGATGAGCATCCTTTGTGCGTGGTTTTTTTAACTGCCCACCCAGAGAAATCAAAGAAATACAAATTAAAAGGCAATACGTGGATAACTTTCGGCGTTAATGCAATAAATCTACTCTTATTTAATATTTACATTTTTACGTGTTTAGTATAAAAGTTTCCATTCTTTATTCCCAAAAACCAACGGTATGCATCCTTATGCAGATATTTAATAATAATGTTGATTATTAGTGGTGCATAAAGTATAAAATAGTAATAAATTTGTGAACATTGTGGATTTGTTACATTCATATTATTTAAGAACCAGTAGATTAAATTATTGTCTATCAATACATTTCATTTTATACACTTAGCATCTCTAGCTGTAACCTCAAGAATTAATATCAAATAGGACAAATAATTATTCCTTATATACACCTGTGCAAGTACTTGCTCGTGTATTTTCTTTTAACTCCCTGTCTTTAAGTTGGTTCCCCTTTTTTCAACGGCGAACCACGGGTTGAGATTTGGCCTGTAACAAACCAAAAACATTAGCTTGCAAATACAATACAAAAATTAAAAGATAATAATGAATCTTAAGTTACCATGCTGATGCACCACATAGCAGCAATGTTTCGGCGCACTGGACATCTTCTGGTTTTATAAACTGTTGGCTCAGCAAAAACACAAAATGTGTTTTCAATTCCAACAAGCGCAAATTGCCCCGAACGCGTACAAACTGCTCATACAAGCTATCATCACACACTGCGGCTTGTACATCTTTGATCGGTTTCCTGCACTTTGCATAGCACCATTTCACAACCATGTTGTAAATGTCTATCTCGTCCATTTCAATTGATTCTCTCCAAAGAAAGTAATGAAGTTCTTTAGGGCTAAGCCCAATCACGCACTTCATCCTTTTTTCATCGGTGAAATTGGGAAAATTTTTTCTGGCAAAGCAGTTTATCTCGCAGTCCATCTCTAGCTTTAACATGATTTTAAAAATGTCAATTTCGTTATCCTTGGTCATTAGTTGGCTCGGTTGGTTTCCACGGAAAAGAAAATTTTTAACGTCATTTATCTCGAGCTGCATTGTCATCCGGTACACGCTAGTGGTTATTTTACCTCTCATTCTGTCTACATCATAAACTTCATACAGCAATGAAGTGAGCACTTCTACTTCGGCCATTGTTGCATCTTTTAAAATGTCGCTGGATGGTGTAGCTAAGTTGGAATATTTCTTTACCACCATTTCGTGCAGATGCACTGGATTTTCGATGTTCCCAGCATAAAAATACACCACAGTTCCCTTTTGGAATTTGATATCGTTCAGTAGTATTAGTTGAAAAAATGACGGGGTTTTCTCTTTTGATAGGTATTTGAGAAATTCAAATACCAATGAGGTCCAACATTGCACACGATCCATTTCAGCAAAGGACTCGTCGCACAATATGGAGTTGGAAGATGCAACGTTAGTCGCCATTTGGTGTAGAATAATGCCAACTTGAAACGTACACTCGAAATCTACATTGTAGTCCATTATACTGGTTGTGGATTCCCGTAGCTCGTTTGGAATGTCGCTCCAATTGATGACGCAGGGATATTCTTTGCGAACTTTGCTTCGCAAAGCAAGAATAGCAATGAATTTGATCAATTTAGTGCAGTCGTTTTCAAATTTTGAGACTCGTTGGTATAGATCCATTATTTTTGTATAGCTGAACTGTGACGCAAACAATGCAACCATGAGTCCTTCCACAAAGATTCCTGCAGGTTTTGGTCCGTTATTACTGATCAGTTCCTCAATGTAACTTACTGTAACTTCCTGAGCTTGACCTTTGAGAAAGGTTAAAAGGATTTTATCCTGCGAGTCTGGCGAACAGAGTGCACTGACTTTATTTTGTTCATCAAACAGTTTGTAAAGCGTATCAACGGAGTTGGTTAAACGCCAGGTTTGCAG
>JAHZMZ010004522.1:0-10589 GCA_027743805.1 Lepidocyrtoides sp. E14 | reverse complement strand
ACTTTACCCTGTTCCAGAGAGCTCGAAATGACCGTGGAAGACTTACGCAGTCACGTAATCAACAAAAGAACCAGAGTGAACATGGCAGATGTGGAGAATATGGCTTTAATTTTGAGTAAATCCAGGTAAGATATTACGTGTAATAGAAAGAGACATGTGGCAGTATTCTCATTTCTCTGTGAGTTTAGTAGCTAGACGAAGGTGTATATATGTAGATAGATACTATCTGTTTGTCGGTTGAAAGAACTAGGTCGGATATCGTTTAATACGTCTTTTTGGTTATTTAACGCTTTGCAGTAAATCAGTAGCTGATCTAAAAGTGCGATTTCCGCCGCTGCACGAAAGCGTAAAAACTTTACTAACGAGCGACATGGATCGGTTGACTGTGGAGGATCGATTTTTGAAGGAAGAACCTGAACGACTAGAAAGTGCACTGAAACGTTGCAAAAAGTTGACTGGCACCCTGGTCACTTTGAAAAGGTTTGTTTGCCCTACTCTTGGAGGGATTTTTATACTTTGCGTTGAAAATTATACTCTAACATTTTGCCAACAATAATTTTTAGGCTGGCATCTGTACAAGAACAACGGCTTCCCTCTCAGGAAGACTCGGTTCACTTCCCACCTCCACAGTCTTCTCAACTTGTGAAGACCAACAATAGGGTAAGACGATCGCCATTGCAAATGTGCCGAATAAAATGATGATGATGAAGAGAAAAAAGTAAGATAAACAATCACAACAATAATTCATAGAATGTAAAAAGCAAAACGACCAAAACAACACCGAGTTAGAAAAAAAAGCAATTTAATAATAATAATAATAATAACCAAAAAATCACCTACTTATTTATCATATCATAAAATTCTATCAAAAGTCAAAAGATAATAATAATAATAATAATAAATGAAGTATCAAGTAAAGTATTACTTACGTGCATTTGAAATGAGGAGACAAACATAAATAATAATAATAAAGGGTTCATTCCCTTATTTTTTCTCTACATTATAATATTCATTTATACACTTATATAATTCTATTCTATTATGCATGACGGTTTTGTATTTAAGTAACTCATATTCTATACTCTTATCATATTACTCTATATCTACTTATACTATATATATATTTGAGAGAGTGTGTGACTCGCTCGGCAAATAATTTATCGTGTGTCACATCACACACCGAGAGACTGGAAAAAGCTTACGGTAGTGCTTTTTGTTTTTTAATATAGTATCTGAAATCCGCCTGGAAATCCAGCATTCACTTCCGACAAGTAATTGACTCAGAGTACGTTGTATCTGTATCTCTAACTCAAACAATGCTTTTCCTTAAATTAATACAAATTTTAATTATCATAATATCAATAATTTACCATGATTGTTTCTTTTTTTATATAAAAAAGACAAATTTAGCGTGCATGCTACTGTATGGTATATTTTTTTGTTCTAATTTCAATCAATATATCCACCGTAAATATCTATAAAAAATGTGTTAAACATTAACCAAGTTTTTTTCACGAAAAATTTGGAAAGAACATTACTTGATCACCTATCATCAACCAAAATCACTACCTTCACACCTATACACATCAGATATAAGAAAAAAAATTAATTACATAGTAATTTACAAATTATATATATTCTTGCTTCATCGTGATTATACGTAAATTTGTTGGCGAGTAGTTTAGAATTTAAATAAATATATAGATAGTATAGAGCTAGATAGAATGAAGATGTGGAAATATATGAGTATCTCTCTGAAGTAAAACTTTTTTTTTTTGTTTTTTAAATGTCTCTTCGTTCGTCGTCGTTAACTGCCTCACTTTTTTGTCTCTCGTTTTGTTACTGATTTTCTTGGTTTTTTTTTGTGTGGACCAGTGTCAAATAATATGCGTCCCCATACATATAATCAGTGTTTGATATTTTTGGTTTTTAAAACAAAGCTTTCACTAACGCGAGCCGTGTATGTAAACATTAAAACCATATTTGAAATATCTCTCTGTAATTGAATAAATTGTATATAGTAAAACGCATACTATTTATATTAATTATTATTAATATCTGTCTATACAAATATATATGTTATATTAGTAACTGTCATGCATTCTTAGTTTTAATGTCAGTTATTCACTGTTGTATGGGCAAAATTTTTCTCCCAAGCTTTTGTAGATGGGCTTCCTTCAAAAGAATATTTTTTCTCTTATTAATTCTGACACTTTAGGAGCCTTCAACAAACTCCACATCCTGTCCAGTCGTTTCGGCGGGGAGTCTCGTGGGAACCTCAGGTCTCGGCGGTCATGGGGGGAACGGAAGCAATAGTGGCATCGGCACAGGTTGTCCGGAAAATGCACTCGATGATTTACTGAACGAAATCAGTGGAGGTACCAACATACCGCAAAGGAATCGATTAGGACCCCCAGACCCACCAAAGCGTTTACCTAGTTATCCTTCAACAGAGTCTGGCGGAGGGTCACCAGTGCGAAATTGGGATTCCCCTTTGAAACTACATCCTCCCTTACCTCCTAAACCTACCAAAATACCTCCTCCTCCACCCCCACGCATTTCCTCAAAGTCTCCTTTAGTTTCTCCAAGTATAGAGTCGAGTGGCGGTGATTCTAGTGAAAGTGTTAACAGTCAAGATGGAGGGGCACCAAACAGCAAGCTCAGTCAGCGCCATCAGGAACTACTACGAAAGCAGAGGCAGCTGCAGGAGCAGTACAATCGGCTTCAAATGCTCCAACAACGTAGCAGCGGCGGTAGCTCAGTTGCCTCCAACAATTCGGACAAGGCTGAGCTAAAAAAGACGGGAAGTGAGAGCAATCTGAGAGCAAAGCTGGGACTAGAGTTTAGTGCGGCACCCACCGGCTCTCTCAGCAATATTAACAAGCCGCTGTACGAAACTGATATTCTTTAAAAAAATAATAATAACATAATGAACTTATCATCATCATTATATAATATATATATCATCAGAAAAAAAATATATAATTAGTTTGCATTTTGCAATCAGTGAAAACACTCACAAGAAATACAACATCTTGCTCAATCTTTTCCATCTTTTTGCTACACACACCGCTCTATGTTTAAAAAACTAAATTAAAAGTCAAGAAACGTCTTTGTATAATGTGTTGATTACGTAACAAAAAAAACTCTCTTTACAATTACAACTAACTACTGTCATTATACTATTTACTGTTGCTCTTCTATACATTCTTACTCTCCTTATCATTCGTACGACACTCTCTTGTACTCTTTTTATCGTTTTACTACCAAAAAACACCGAACAAAACACACTGTCGTCGTCGTGTATAAAATTAATAATAATAATAATAATCATAATAACTTCATATTATATGCTATATATTATTACCAAACATCTTACCATGAAACATGAAATTGACTAAAAAAGTAATCTCTATTAACAGAAAATAAGATACTGATATTATAAAAGTATACTATATACAAAACTGTTAACTCTATATTATACACACATGTTACAAATTTGATGAAGCAGAAAGAAAAGTTTACCCAGGAAAATAATTATTGTCTGTTCCATATCAGTTTCAGTTTAATACACACAATTGTATTTCTTCCATGTTCTATTTATTTAATTTAAATATAAAGCAAAAAAAAACAACATATTGTATAACGGATAGAAACATTTTTTTTTGTGTTCTTGAATAGTTGTTTCTTTCTCTGCCTCACACGTGAGAAATCCAACACACAAGATAGCTAATACTCTGGCTGAGAATAATGATGAAATTTATTAAAATGATAATTAAAATGACAAAAACCGATAATAAACCGTGGGACTCTTCTTTTTTCAAAATATTTGACTCCTCAGACACTTTTACTGTCTGTTGTTTTTGTATTCGTATACTTGTTTTTATCACTGTCACTAATCATTTTAACTAGCTGTTGATTTATACCATGCATATGATATTGCTAATATGGGAAATGTTGCTAAATGCATAAGTCGGGACTATGTTAGAGATTATTGCTTTTCTATTGCTGCCACTGCGTTTGGTTTCGGGTTTATAATAACTGCCACATTCATTTATCAGAGTGCTTCTGCGGAAAAACAGTTAAACTTAGTCTGTTTTATCTGTTTGTAGTCATAAAAATCAAAGTTCCTAAATATCACCACGATAGTAAAAGTAGCTTATTAGAGCTGATGCTGTAAGGAAAATGTACCGGTAGTAATTAATTATTAACTGTCACGCATAAAATTTGACCAATATTAGTAATAAAAAGGATTTTCACGGCAAGTCAAGACCAAGACGTAGTGCTGATGTGTGAATGGAAGTGTGCGAGAGATTTGCAAATAATTTTTTTAATTTCAGGTGAGAGACTATATTCGAATTAATGTTTTATTAATACTTCACTGCATGAGTTAACTTTTCTGCGACAAAATATTAAAAAATAATTACCGTTTTTTTGTCTTATGTACTTAAATAACTAATAATATTGGGGACAAACGTTGGCTAATGGTGCATAGAATTCTCTCCTGGACTTGCTGCAATATACATCCACCTGAGATCCCTCACTCATAGATCGCCTATTAGTATAGGCTTGCCTGACAAAGTTAAAAAGATAAAATAGTCGTAGCTCAGAGTCATATTATGCACAGTCATATATACGTACATATTATGCATACAACATTATGCATGCATTATTAAACTTACAAGTCTCGTTTTTTTCTTAAAAACTTCACAGGCCGTGGCCTAGCCAATCTTGGTATGAGTCCATTTATATAGTAGGCTGAGTATATGCAGACCTCCAGATTATGCATTTGTGCATCAGCGTTTGATCCAAGGAGCCTCTTTTTTGTCTTCTCTGACCAATTTGGATAATACCTGAAAATATTCAAAAGATTGATTGAAATATCGTGCAAACTCGTGTCTCCCTATTCTCCCGCAATAATTTTGACAAGGCATACCATAAGTTTTTCACTTGAAGCGTAAACAGTTTTTCTGCCGCTTGCTCCAAAACGTGAAACATTCTATACGACACATTAAACTCTGGGAAGCAAATAACCTGAGTAATGTCCACAATGTCCCAGGCTACTTCTGGGACAAAATGCAGAGCGTCGTTGGCGCGGTCATCCGGCAGCACAACTGGTACAAAGTCACATCCACTAGCAATCGTTGCGTTACCACCACCAGTGTTCTCTCCGTCACTCCCATTACCATCAGCATTTTCTCCATTACCACTGGCATCCTCGCCGTTACCACCAGCATTCGTTCTGTTACCACCCACGCTAGTTCTATTACAGAAACCATTTACCTGAAAGAGACATGAAAATTGCAATGTTGCTGCACTGAATTATACAGCCATGTAGTTTACTTTATAAAAAATTATTACCAGTCCACCACCATTGGGGTTACAAGAAGGTCCGTTAGGGTCTTTTATTGATGGATCATTCGCAAGTTCAGCTTCGCCCTCTGCAGAAATCCTAGCGTGACACACTGTCAAAATTTCCTTGATCCATTTGTAATCTTCTTCAGACAAGCTTTCGTCATACTTGAAAATGTTGCCCTTGTGAATTGTATAAAAGAGATTTATAACCAAGTCTATCCATTCCGACGAGACAAACTGACCTGGACAATATTTCATTGTGATATCCTTCATCATGTCAAGCAGCTCAAACGTTCTCTTAGGTTCCCCATAATTTACATCTGTGGTATTTTCCGTACTAAGTTGATTAATAATATTGAAAAGCATCATTTTCCTGTTTAGAAATTTATTGTCGTGCTTCCAATATTCTACTGGATGATAGGGATCATCCACTGGAGGTTCAGAGACTGCACCAGATGGATTATTCCGAACTATACGAGTAGAGCTTGTCTGGCTGGTCTTCTTCTTAACTTTCGTTGTCTTCATAATTGACCCACTTCCAACTAACCGGTTTATTGGTACGATGAATGACTTTTCATTTGGTTTGTCATTACAGGAAAGGGTACATTCCGCTGCAGCAAATATGTTATACGTAATTATAAAAACACGGTTTGGGTAACTAACATTTTTAAAATTGTTTTTTAACCGTATCTGCCCCTTACAATCTGCGACTGTCAAAAGTCCAAAGCATTTATGCGGTATCAATGGCTTTTCACCTCCTTCGCATTTTCCCTTCACAACTACTGCTATCTCATCATCTTTCCAAGTTAGATGATTCTCGCTCTTCAAATATCGACAAATCTTTTCTGATTCTGGAAGTTTTGCAGGCTCAACGCAAAAAACTGATTTGCCATTATGCCCCTTAATCATGTACGCTTTTCCATTCACCGCATAAATATTGTTACTTTTCGTTGTGGATCCCCGTGTATGTTTGTCTGTTACGAAGTCCCAGGTAGCTGGGCCAAACCCTTTTCGGTCACACACTATACCGGTCTGTGACCAGTTTACCGGATCCCTGGTGAACCTGACCCCGACAATATTTGCACCGAGACCATTTTCGTCATTCAGTTTGGTACAGACCTTTTCGGCAAAGCCATCGGCAGTCTCACAACTATCAGCCATGAAACGGTAGCTGAAAATAAAGGATGATTTACAACACCATTTCGTCAACTATCAACCAAACGCAAACAATGTCCCTTACATTCCGCTCACGCAAATACAATCTGGTTTGTTTTCCCCGAAGACAAGTCCAGCTCCACATTGTTCTCGTGTTCTCTCCAGGTAATTTGTACCGTCACAAAATGATAGTGAACCAGCGTAAACATATGCCAAAAATTGAATTGTTAACAAAATGGCTACATTACCAACACATGAATGAATACTTTCCTCCATTTTGTCATATTATTTTTCAGAAAAGTTTAAGTAGGCGGTTATTCTCCTGAGTTGTCAATCAAAATTTTACAACCTACTGCGAGAAAATATTTGATATGGTGCAAAAAATAAAGAATGACACATGAAAAATGGGACATAATATTAGCATACTATTGTACTCTTCATCACAGTAAACAGATAAACCTTCTATTGTCTTTAAAGGCATAATGGCCTTTTTATAATTGAAAGATCATTGAAAGTTGAAACTTTGATTATAGAACCTTGAGTCTTTCCTTTACATTCAAAATATTATGTAGTTACATGCATGCATCACTCATTGCATATTATAAAAAAATTTGATCAAAACAATTTTCATTTAAAAAAATTTGTCATGTGGTTTGTCACACTAACGTTCAAATTGCAACAAATCACATCTCATGATACGTTAATTATGCACTGTGATATAACGCAGAACATGTGCAATTAATTTTTTCCGTACATTCTTTTGATCAGTCCATCCGCATCCACCATTGTACCTACCTGTAAATTTAACTGTCCAATGATTCCAGTGGGAAAAGAAATTTGGCCACTAGTCATCAGTTTGTTGAAGAATTGCACGAACAATTTTACATAATTATAGCGAATGTTTTATTTACGTTGTGTATAACTAAAGAACGGAAGTGTCTGGAATGTGTCACGGTCTCATAATGATTGATTATTTACTTAGGCATAATATAATGGCCATCTCATCAAAATTACTGCTTTCCAGTAGTAAGTCCCATATTATGGAATGCAACTGCTTCGACCTTCAGGGTTTACAAATAATAAGTTTGCAAAGATATAGCTTTGTTCTATAATCAAAAGCCAGCCTATTAAAAACGTCGACTGCTGTGAGATAACAAGGATACTACAATTGTAATAGATTCCTGAACAAAAACAGGGAATTTCTTTTGTGTACAGCCAACTAAGCGCAACATGATGACCACATCATCAGTTGTCAACTGGGCATTGAAGTAAAATGAGCTAACTAACTAATGCACATTGAATGTAAACATAATTTAGCTGGTATACTCCATACAAACTCATACACTGCATGAGGTCGGAAATTCGCCTATGGTCAGCTTAGCTAATGAAAATAAAAAAATGTAAACGTGAGTTTGCGCACATTTTTGACACTACTACTACTGATACTACTACAAGTTGAAGTCAATTTGATCAATGACTTATATCAATATAGCGAATGAAGGCATGCAGTGTGATGCAATATCGGCATTTATTTATCTCCTTTTACTGCACCCAAAGATGAAGATATTTCAACATGGTCGATAGGATGAATATGGCTTTAGATTCGACTTTTTTTCAAAAACATGCTAACAAAACTGAGAATTGATATTGCATTTTTCAGTTCAAATATCTCCAAACATCTTGACTTTGTGTTCACCTTATTAGGCGTTTATTTACTAACACATTTAGTTCCATTGTTGTCCAATAATGTATTCCTATTTATGACGATGTAAGTAATTGACTGCAACCGCGTTTCAGTGTCAACACGAATACATACGCACGAGTTTGATTTGTGCTTCCTTCTCAAAAGTGTCCAAAAATAATGTACTAATATTTTTTACATCTTTTGTTGCATGATATCTATGTAGCTATATATTAACATTACATTGCATGTTTTGCTATGTTCACTAACATTTACAATTTACAGAAAATGGTTCTTGGTTTTTTCAAATCGTGTCTATTGAAATATCATTTCAATGAAAAAATATTTGCAACAAGGAACAAAAAATATGCAGTACTATACCCTAATGTAGGCAAAGACTGGGGGCCAATGGATGCTTGCATGCTAATATTATACTCCTCATGCAAGGTAATAATAATAATACTTAATACCAGAAAGTTACCTGAGACTGTCTAGCGGTTTATATTCACAACCATCTATATACAAAGCAAATGCGAGAAGGACGAAAACAAAGATTAAACTTGAAGCACGCGATTATAGTTATGCTGGTATCAAAAAGATCATTATAGTTTCACGGACATCTCCAGTTTTCAGCGAAAGATTGAGTGGAGCAAACCTCTTTGTCCTCGCCTCCGAGCATCCTCCTTGCAGTATTTTAAAAGGCTTGACAGTACTTTGTAAAAAAAAGTTGCAACAAAATGAAACATAAGACATTACAGTTTCGTTGTTATTATGTATCTGATACCTGCTGGACTTGAGCAAACTGATTTACCAAGTCATTTTATAATTCAATTGTCAACAATCAACGAATAACAAATTTAAATGTTTTTAAGGCGACATTTAGGAGTATTGCTGTATATTTAAACATTTTGTCCGTGAAAACGATTAAAAAAGTTGGTGGTGACTATGATATAAATTGTAACGTGACATGTAAGTCATTAACCTTTTTAAATTTGCTGTTTGCGAAGTTACAGTTGTACAGATATGCAATTACAAAAGCTTCTGAACACAGGTTGTGATTCCCAAGTGCGTAACTGTAGGTAGAAACTAGAAAAAAATTCAGTTCATGCATGACACAAAGATGCCCATATAAATAATTTGAGGGAGATTTCGCACAGGTTTGTGAATAGGGAAAAAGGAAACCCCAGTACAGACTACAGACAACATAACTACATATTATTTCACAAATTTATTATCAAAAATTCTGGTAACCGCAAGTCTTCCAAATTCTAATAAAAATAAATATCCCTTTTGCTACTATACTTGTATCATTCATTCTGTCAATTGTCTGTCAGTGTGTATTTAAAATTAACGTTCAATGCATCAATTGAAAAGCCATTTTACATCTTGTCATTTGACACGCAATGAGAAGGAAAATTGTCTGACGTATAAAATTACACCTTATAATGACTTCTTCTTTCTGTGATGTTGTTAATGTATTTTGCGAGTGGGTATAATGACCGCATACTTGGTACAAAATACTCTACGTAGTTAGTCATATTATTACTGTCTATTTCTGCATGAAATTCTACTTAATTTTAGCCTCAAAAACAGCATATCGCATTGTACAAGTCAGGAAAAAAGATTTGATAGATCTATATTCTAGGAATTTCGATAAGATTTTTTTCTACTTTTTTATGGTTTCTCGATAGCAGACAAAAATCTATTGTGAGCATTTCAATTTTGAAACCGCAATGGCTAGACTGGTCAGGAGTCTGCGAAACATAGACAGAAGTTATTTAATGTCATGCCATGATATTAACCAGCCTTTAAATTAAATTTATTGAATCTATTTTTTGTTTGATGTGGTCATTTCTTCAAGTTCAACCTCCTATTTTTTTCTAGTATTTAAACACACCGTGAAAAGTTGAGCTGTTCATAACTGCGTAGGGTGGTCTCTTTTGTTCACATATTATTTTGTTTGTTTGAGTGCAAAAATTAATTATCATTGCAGTTGTTGAATACGTATGTTTATCACAGTAGGCGGTTTCATTTAAAGCATTCAAATCGGACAATGAAAAAAAGATTTCAGCAGCAAGGAAATCACGAGGAATCAGGTAACTCTTGTTTGTGTTTTGCCGTGTTCAAAGCAATAAGATTGCCTATTTATATTTGCATAAAGGCAACATACTTAACAACTATCGTTATTTCGTTCTACTTTTCATTTATAAACATAACGTCAGACTGCTTTAATGTTAGATTAAAGTTGTGAGTGTGAGAGTGTGTTATTTTCAATATAAAATTTCTTAAAAATTGGTTTACTCATTGACTTCGTAATTGATCTAACTTTAACTTATCTGTAAATAATTTGTTTGGTCTTGTAACAACAGTCATTGAGTTATTGTGGTCCAGTAGTTAT
>JAHZMZ010004521.1:0-13618 GCA_027743805.1 Lepidocyrtoides sp. E14 | reverse complement strand
CTCGTTCTTGGCGGTGGGACCGGTGGTAGTCCGGCAGTCAGGTCAGGTCGGCCATTTTGCTGATCTCCTCCTGAAGCTGTTGTTGGCATTCTAGAACTAAGATCTGGTGAACTACTTAGCATTGCCGCACTATCACTGAGCGTTCTGTTGGTCTGTTGCCGTCTAGGCGAGGCATGAGCACTGACACGGAGCTCCACAGGAGAGTCCATATTTCCCCGAGTTAACGTCGAGTCCAGACGTGAGGTGAGCTCCTCAATTTCCCCAGAAAATGAATTATGTCTTCTACGATCTGCGTTGATTTTCCCGACGTTTTCATAATTACGAAAATAAAAGAATGGAAAATGAGAAGAACATGAAATTTCCATCATGGTTATTGGGAAACAAGAAATCAGTAGAGACAGAATAAATGCAATAAAAAGACTATTTTATTACTGAGCGTGACTAAAAGGAAGTATGTATAATTGCATTCCATTTTAAGTAAGAGCGTACCAGACTTTCTCGAACTACCATTGCTTAGATTATGATTCCTACTATCCATTAGTTCATGACTAGATACTGACATGGGGTCGCCCATTGGAAGAGTAGCTCTGAAAAGTAGCACACAAATGATGAGATTACAAGAAACTTCAATAACCGTGAGAAAAACTCATTACGCTTGCTTGACTTGTCACATTAAACTTAATCGTCATCACATTACAATGCATCAAAAACTAGTCTTCCGCGCCTTGTTCATTTCTACAAGGAATCACTCGACTCGACTCTCGACATGTACAATTATCATCTTCATAAAGTATCATATATAAAACGTAAATGTATAAATGTGATATTTGACCTACTACAACATCCATCAGTTTGTTGTGCCTAACGCAATTATTATATAGGACAGAACGCTGCATACTTAAAAAATAAGATTTTTGATGTGGTCTTAAGTACTACGTCAAGATATGAAGAACAATAAAAGTAAATTATTACTTCACGTACTGTTGTGAATAGCCTGCACCAGATAGAAGCCTTTCCCCATGACCCCTGCAACAACATAAAGTCAACGACATCCGTGGTTTAGAGAGGACAATCAAAGCACAATACAAACACATACGGACAATCATAGTCTTAATAGATCATTCCATCAGTGTAATAACAATAACAATTAAAGCGAAAGGCTTCTTATAAACGCTCATATAGAGAAAAGTGAAAGAAATAAGCTGAGAAATTGAATGCTAATGATGTGAATGCAGGAAAAAGATAGAAACTCAACTAGAAACATCCAACCAGAAGATAAGATAAAGTTATCAAAAAGATACAGAAAAGAGGCAAGCAGTTAATACATACATAGAAAATAAATGCTCAAAATACCCAGAAGAGAATAAAATCAAGTAATACCGAGTCACCACACAACACATACACACACGGAGTACTTACATACTCATCTTACATAAAAAGAGAAAGTATTATTGTAAAGATAGAATAGTTATGATATGATAAAGAGAAGAAAGAAAGTGTACATGAATATTTAGAAAATGTGAATTTGTGAGAGAAAAGTCAAGAAATTATAATTAGTTTGCACAAAAACGGCTGCAATGAGCTTGCAAGTGTTGATTGTTTGTCATGTTTCTCTCAAGAATTTACCTGTTCATCAATTCCTCATCAATATACTGGAGTAAAGTCCTAATTCATATAAAAATCAGATCAAATCAGTAAAATATCAAGAATTGAAATTTTATAAATTTGTAAATTGTAAAGCTAAATAATTAAGTTGTTGTGATCATGAAATATTAAAATGTGGGGAAGAGAAAATATAAGTAGCTAAATATTGAATTTTGGTGCATACTATAATAGTGAAGAAAGTTTTAAATTTTCTTGTGAAACTGGTGACTAGTTTGTGTCTTTTACATAGCTACCTTTTCGTGATTTTACTGTCTGAAAATGTTATGATGACTTTATTGCGAGATTTTAGTTTAAAATGCTTTTAAATCATATCATCTTTTAAATTTTTAATTCTGCCTTCATTTAGACACATTCTGCATCCCAACAGTCATACATGTTTAGGTAATAAAACCAAAATACCGAAACATTCACACGTATTTCATGCTAGCTAATCTTTTCAATACAATAATTTATAACCACGACGAGCCTGTCATTTCTATCAAACCCGTTTCTCACTGTGCCATATTACTTCTATTTTACGCCTTAACCATCTAAACATTTCCAAGCATCATGTCAGGTCTTGTTATATTGGAAATATTAAAATATAAACCAAAAGGAAAAATTAGCTGTCTAGTAAGGTCAATTACTATATTATGTATTTATAATTCACTGTTATAACTAATATAAATTAATGGTGTCAGTTAAAGATATGAAAAACGTTGTGAATTTATTATCATTCATTAGGTATGTTATAATTTTCCAGAACTGTTTCAAGGATTAATTCAACCTTTTTATTAAAACTGGATCATTTGTATTTTGAAGGACAATGATGAAATAAAATCAAGCTTTCACTTACTTTCTATCTGCATCATCCGACACTCTGTCATTCCATTCGAAAGGTAATGGCAAGTGATCATTATTGTACTCGTTCTGTAAAAGGTAAGCAAACCAAACATTATCACCACAACGCATTGCATGGTCATCCCTTGCATCTGTAACCTTCACAAGCGTATCTATATTTTAAGTATCTACTCTTGGGGAAAAAAGTTCAAGGATCGACAAAAAACTGAAGTATGTCAATAGGAAATTAATAATAGATGAAATGCAAAGAGAGGGAAAGAGAGAGAAGGTGGGGAGAGATAGTATATCGTAAATGTCATTTACTCGAACGTCCTGAGGATGCGGATGCCTACGTCTTTGTCCAAGGTCGGGTGTCACATCTGCAAATAACACAGAAGAAGAAAACATTGCATTATTACCACATTGGGTAGAGTGGAGTAGCAGTGTATGGAGAAAAGACACATGTACTTTCACCTCATTAACCCGATTATGCATATATCTAGAGAATAAAAATGCACATGTATGCAATTTTATTACCACCACCACCAGAACACCACTCAACATTCCCATTTCATGCACCAAATTCATTCATTGCTTTACTTTCATAAGTCAGAGTACAATCTATATACGTAACTCCTCACTTTGCAGCGTTCTTGGAATATTTGCCTAGTTTGAAACTACCGCATAAAGAAGCACATAATATTAGTGCATTACCAACCACACTAAGACCGACCTATCTACAACTTTCACATAAAAAGCAAGCGCTTATTTGAGTCTTAACGTTATGACAAAAGTTGTTCTCTTTTTATATTCATTCATTCATGTGTGTGTGTGTGTGTGTGTGCTGATGTGTCTGCACCCACCTAAATACCTAAGCTTGTCCTACAAATTTTTTTCTTGCAAACAAGCAGCAAACCAAGTTGACTTTATGACAGGCAATAACCATCTGATAATGATGTCATAACTATAAAAAAGTGACCATATAATATGTCAAGTAGTAAGAGCAGCGGATTTCCTTCTCGCTAGACTAAAGCTCGTTCCACCCTTGCGAATAAAAGAAAGACGAAAAAGAAGAAGAAAACGCTTCTCTCCTTCACATTTTTTCCCCATTTGACATAGATACAAACACAAATAGACGTATACGCCATTTATTTCATTCATATTTTAGAGTTCTACAAAAGGAGAAAGCCGAAAGAGCAAAGGCAAAAAGGAAAAGTGAAAAAAAATATAGCAGACACACTGACTGGAGAAAATAAAATGCATTTCTACGTTCTACTACAACTCTGTATTTCATTCGCATACAAGGACAATTTTCTATTTTTCTACCCTACTGATATATTTTTTTTCCTTCATTTACTTTTTCTTCTCCCCGCCTTTACGTCACCACCAGCAAACACACACCAACATCAGCAGATGCTGTTTGCTTTCTCCTTGCTAGAGACACTTGAACTACTTAAGCACTTTTCTTCAATGTATAGATATATGACTTTTACTGGACACACGTTTCTACTACGTTATATAAGTTGGCATTGTGTACTGCTCAAAATAAATGCATTAACTTACTTCTGATTTCTGAAGGGGTCCTCTGATCCGCTCTGTCCGTTCTTCTAGACGCTATTCTGTGCGGTACATTTTGTACAGTCTGCAAAACAAAAAAAGGGAAGAACGTTTTTTTTACAAATAATGCAGATAAACATTTAGGTTTACATGTAGAAATAATATTTTTATATTCTCATTCAAGAAGTTAAGCAAGTATTTTTTTTCTTTCTTTTGATGTGCAAAAATATCGCCTTTTTATAGCGCTGTCCTCCTTCCTGTTATATATTTCACTCTTTACAATGTAAAGTTTGCATTGAAAATATAAAAAAGTGGTTAATGGCAAGTGAACATTTTTTTGTTCCTTTTGGTACCACAAAATAAAATATTTACTTTGGATTTTGTGGGCAAAAAGTGTTGCGAATCATGTCAAAAAGTACAACAAGTAATGCATTCATTGCATGCATATTATTATGTATTACATGTGTACGCTTTTTCATGTTACTTTTACTACTCTATGCATGTAATTTTGTGGTCTTTTTTTGTACAAACTTACCCCATCTTCGTCTGGATCCATGTCGAAGAATGTAACATTTGGGTTGCTCACTTTGTGCAATAATTCTAACGCTACTCGTTTGGTCAAATCTCCCATAAAGAATGGATGCTGTTTTCCCCACCGATTAACGTCCACAGAGACAAGGAGCATAAAAGAGAAAAAAACACAAGTAAATAAGTGTAATTAACTCTAAAACTATAATATAGTATATTAACGTGATTATTATCGGCGAAAGTGGAAAGTCATAAAAGGAAAACAGACAATAATATACATGGCTATGGTACAACTATGCAAAAGCACCTGAATAAAACGAAATGTGTTTAATGCTCGTTTACTT
Source organism: Lepidocyrtoides sp. E14 (assembly GCA_027743805.1). Lineage (NCBI taxonomy): Eukaryota > Metazoa > Arthropoda > Collembola > Entomobryomorpha > Entomobryidae > Lepidocyrtoides > Lepidocyrtoides sp. E14. The sequence continues at coordinate 8,705 of JAHZMZ010004521.1, read as the reverse complement.
AATTTAAACTGAACCATGAAAGCTTTGTTGTACCATGTACCGTCCGTCAGTATACAAAACAAACTGATGATGAAAACACCATTTTTCTCTTCTTCTTCAAAAGTCAATTTCGAAAGGAGTGGTAGCCAATTCAACAAACATTAGAAAACCAAAAAAAGCCCATTTCATACTACACACACTTTTAGCTGAGGGTGAACGCTGCACTGGCAGAGGTAAATGCTACTGTGTGCAAAGTGAAAATCACAAAAATTACCAAAATTCAACCCAAGTAGCTAAACAGAAGTCTCAGCCAATACATGTAGGTAATAGTAATGTTATGCTGCATTAAAAAGAACGACAACAACCACCTAATACTACTTACACTTACTTTCTCTCTCCTTCTCATTAACTTTCTGTTGTGTTGTATGCACTTATAAAAAAAGTAGCAGTTTTATATAGAATGTACAAAAATGAACATGCGGTGATGTGATGCAGACACGTATATACATATTATACGTTGTGTATGTGCGTTCTTTGGAAATTTACTAGTAATGTGGATAGGTTGTTGTACATAACCGGATAATTATCATTATTCCGTTCGTAGGTCTATAGTCTATACTTCCTCCCCTATTGCAAGCTGCCACACACTACACAACAAGCAGTCATTTTCTTCTGCTTTTCCATGTTTCGTTTCAACTTTTGATTTCCATTCATCTAGCTATTTCATCTTTCGATCTCCCCACATGTTGTTGTTACTTTTAGCAGTAAGTGTGTAAACTATTTAGGCATATTTGATGTTGATATTCCAAATAGTACTGCACACTTGTACATTAAAAATATATACATATACTGCCAATAATACTGCAAAAGTTTACTCGAAGGAAATTGAAATTAACAAAATGAAAAGTGTTCTTGTATGAATCACTTGTCAAAAAGACCTCAGGGTATACATGAGCGAAAGAAAATAGAGCTATGCGAGTAGTGTTGGTACTTGTACAGTGAATAGTGAGAGTGTGGAGTTTAAATCGCTAGATAATTTCCTGGCGCCTTCTTCCCTTATTGATTTTCTCAAAATTGCTTTTATGCATGTGCTGAAGTACACATGTTAGAAACAGACAAACATTACATGTAGAAACATGCGATGCATATATAAGAAAAGAACTTGAGATTATTATTATTATTATTATAACTTTTGTACTTTTACAGTTTTCTTATAATAAACCGAAAAATATACCACCACCATATTGCATATATGACGATTCTTTTACTATAAATAGTGCCACTGCTGCCTTATTGCATTTTTGCTGCTTTTTTTTCATTTCATGCTCTGCTCTTCTTCTTTTTTTCATTTTCAAAGACTTTTAGCACACAAAAAGCTACAAGGCAAACTACAGTAAACATAATCTATCTTATGTATGTATGTAATATGGAAAGTAGGCATGTAGTACATATATGCACGCATTTTGTTTCAAAAGGTTTGAAATTGTCTGCAGCAACCTGCAAGAAACGTTATACATGACTACACACTGCTGCTGCTGCTGAGAAAATATATGAGCTCAGAAGCCAGTCAATACAGTGTTTTTTATTTACAAGTGAAAGCTCTCTTCTACTCACAGAATCGTCTTCATCGTCTTAATAGAAAGCAAACACGACAAATCTACACAGAGTGGAAAACACATTTTCAACTGATTTTGTTTCGTTAGTTGTAGGAAGGACAGCAGTCATCCAACAATCCAATTCAACCACTGCATTCACCCATACAAAACACACAAGTCGACATATTACTTATATTTTATTATTAAGTTTACATAAACTGTAAACACACATTTTACTCTATCATGACTATATATAGACATTATATAATACAAAGGGAGTAGTGCGGAGAAAAGGACGAAATGGGAGAAAGTAGGAATAAAGCCCATAGGGGAAAAGGAAAGTTTATCACGCAACAGTCCAAGACACAAACAGACCTGAAAAGCCAGCTTAAAGGCTAAGAACGTGGGTGTACACAGTTTGATTACGTACTATGCCCCTCACACTGGTAAGATCAGTGAGATCATCATCATGATCGACTTGCAAAGGCAGACAAGAGATTTTTCTTTATTTCATGCTCTTCCAAACAAGCTTTTCTATTCGCTGCGCTGGCTGTAAATGATGCAAAAGTAGTATGTACCCAACTTTGTACAAAATTGCATTTCAGATAATTGTCGCGACATAAAACGTGCGCTACCATTTGCTCAGTTTTTCATCGTCATCATCACAAGACAACACGCAAAGAATGAAAAAAAATAACCACCCAAGTTACAAGTCATCAAGTTATTAAGCAACATTGTGAAACTGTCAGTTATCTGTCGACCACGGGTAGACATGGAAGGTTAGAGGACCAAGGCAATAACTACATACCTACGTTGATGATAGGTATACGCCACACCACAACTTTGCCTTCATCATCATCGTCACCACAGAGAGCGCTATCAACTTCCTTCCTTTTCCATTTTATTTACCCACAGCCCCGGAAGATTTTACATACATCTCCTTTGAGAATTCATTCATGCATTTCACATACACACACACAACCCCAACACAGCAACCAAAGTTGTTATTACCACGGAATAAAAGAAACAACAGTTCTCCTTTTACACGTCGCATGGGTATGTATGTAGTATGTATGTAGATCTGCTCGAGTATGTAAATACCTACCTAAACACATATTATGCTTTTGGATCACACTACTATCATCATTATCATCACAAAACCACAGGCACAGTAAAATAAGTGTATAGAAGTAAAACCCAACCTCCCTCTCCCTCCATTTCCCTTGACTTATCTAGTGTAAACCAACTACAAAAAAACAAAACTTCTTTCTTCGCTTTCAGTTCATGAACTTGACGCTTTTATTCAAACAAACTCCCTTTATATTCATGGGCTGATGGTGAAAATAGCAAGAAATTCTCTTTCTTTTCTTTCGAGTTGACCTGCTGCTTCTTTTGTTCTTTTGGGGAAACTTTTTGCAATATGTATTTACATTTACAAAATACACACTTTTCCTTTTATCCTTCAGCCAAAATCCTAACCACAATCGTCGTCGGTGTCGTCATCATCGCCATTCCATTCCATCTCAAGTCCAGACACAGAAAGTCAAGTCAAGCTTTCGCTTTCAGCTTTCGTACATGCACGGCACATGCATGATTTAAAACACATAAATGTAAAAGTTTACTTTTCTCTTCGCTTTCCCTTTTTCTACTACTGCTTAGTATGGGAAGATGTGTAGTGGACAGACATGTTACATACACTGGCTACTTGTTAAGTTAACAACAACACATTTTTTTGTCTGTTTTCTACGTACGATACGTGTTTTACACAATTTTGAGAAATGGATAAAATACAAGACAATGGCTTTTTTTATTTAAAAAAACTTACCTGAAGCAATCTTTCCGCAGTAGGCCGTTTCTTGGGATTTTTAGTTAAAGCAACTTTAACAAAGCTATGGAAGTTTACTGACCTGAAAAGGGAGACAAGAAAAGAATTGTTAATAAGAGTACATTCAATTTTTATTCTTGCTTTAAAAAAATACATTTTGGATTCAATAATAGTTACAATAGCGTGTGTAGCCCTCATGTTGCATTTCAACTTTACATGATGATCATACCATTGCATGCATTTTGAATGAGCAATAGAACGAAAGTACATGTTGGAGAGGGGTACTAGAAAGGCAGGTGTATTATTTACGTGCATGCCATGTACTTTAACCCATACAATAAGCAGCGTGTTATAACAAGTTCGTACAACGATGATGATATTTATAACAACAAAGTACATGGGAAAAAAACATAAAACCTTATTAATGCATGTAGAAAATGGGTAGAGTAAAGTGAACATTAGCCTTATTTCTGAATAGAATACTGAATATTATAGAAATTTAGCTACTTTCACCGCACACACTTATGATGAATATCAAGTAAAAAATGAATGCATCAACTTATGTAGAAAAAAAATATGAAGTATACACTTGAGTCTCAAGCGTCCTTCATTTATCATTCAAAAGATGAAAAAGCAAACATTAGTCATAAAAAGACGGAAAGCAACAGTGGTGAATGAATATGGATGAATCAAGTTTCGAAAAAGCATATAAGCAAACAAGATCCCTTTTTGGCATCAAAATCCGCTTACGATAGCAATCCAAACGGATCAAATAGTTTTTTATACATCGTATTTGCTCTGCTACTTAAAATTTCATTGCAAAGAGCTTCATAAGGAAACGCAATGAAAAGAGAGAAAAAAATTCATAAAAAATAGTAAGAATAATATTGGAGCCTCCTTCTAAAAGCGAACGTATACGTAATAATCATTTTTGAAGAGAAAAAAAAATTGTCGTAGCGAGTAAAAGATCGGAGCTAAGGGATAGTATAACGAGGCAGCACGACTAATACTTCACATTATTATTAGAGAAACCTACAGCCGCCAGGAAGCGTTTAGTTTTCATAAACGATTTTTCCTCCTATCCCATTTTTCGCGGATACTTTCATTCATATAGTCACATGTGTACAGTATATCATAGAAGGAGCAATGTTCTTTTATGATGTCTTCTTTGCCCAACGACCAACGATACCATCCCTACCACCAAAAATGATCTGGTTATGGTTAGATTCTATCTTGTGGAAAAATTATTGAACACCACGAAGGGACGATGGAATCCTCCAGTGGTGCTACTACTAGAATAGTAAAAAGCATATATAGTTGTCCAAGGAAAAGAGGAGGAGGGAAAAAGTACCTAGAGCCATGTTCTACGAAGGAATAGAATAAACGACAGAAGGAAGAGATCGAGTGAGACAAAATCATATAGAAGACGAAGACACGTTCAACAGACATTGCATCGTCATTTTATCGGTATTACTACTGCTACGGACTACACACTTGTTTTTTTTCTTACCTCAGGAGCCATCCAGTACGGCGTCCCAATAAACGACCTCCGTTTCCCTAGAGTAGCTGTTAGTTGAGCAGAAACTCCAAAATCAGCCAATTTCACGTCCCCACCATCAGTCAACAGAATATTTGCTCCCTGTAGTCAAAACACATAAAAACGGAAGTTATACAGTTGTACAGAATTATACTTATACTACCTGACTGCATAGCATGTTACCTAACATGAAGCCAGTAAAGTATACCTAATACATATTATTACCATACTATGCAAGTACAAAACTGCGAACACTGTCAAAGAGAAAACATGCAATGCTGCGGTGATGGTGATACGCAAAGAAATGTTGTAAAACCAGAATACAACTTGAATATCATGAGCCTAGCAGACCCACAACGACCGTTATAACAGCATCTATATTATTATCATCTTTTTATATGAGCTTTGTGGGAAGGAACTCAAAATTGCTCAGTTTTTCATCGTTTTGGCTTAAAATATGAAAATACACTGGCATTGTTAAAAAAAAGGAAGAATTGAGCCTTCTCCTTTTTCATATTTTTTCCACTATAGGATCACACCACCACCGAGTCAAGCCACAGCGACCGTCAGCAATAGTAAACCAAGCAAACTGATTATTTTCAGCTAGACGGCACACACCAACCATTTCCCATGTTGAGTAATAATATCGTCACACCTTTCCATTTCCTTTTTTTTCTGCGAGTATAGTTTTTTTATCCATACTATTCCGCCACCAGCCACAGAATCGGCAACAGAACGGAAACAGGATGAGTAAGCAAGCATAGACAAGCAATAACAAACTCGAGTTGGATTTTTGGGTGACAAGAATACTGATATTATTATCATGATGATGATCATCATCATTCCTTTTCACTCTTCCAAGTCCATGTAACAAGGAAGAATATGGAAGGAAAGAAAGAGCATACGACACAAACATGATAAACTCTCGAGTTCAATATTGTGCTCATCCCTATCCATTTTTTCTAGATATTGGATCATATCATCCGGAAATCAAAAATACGAAGGAAATATTACATGGTTGGCATGAACAAGTTCATAAAGTGTCGCTAAACGTATTTCATGGCTTCATCCTTTCGTTTCAGTTAGGTAATAATATCCCCACAGACTTCTATCAAAAATTATCGGGTGCAGAACATGTGTAATTTTTCTTTCCCTCTAGCAAAAATAAAACTTACTTTGACATCTCTGTGCATTTTGCCAAGGGCATGAAGATACGAAAGTCCTCGGAGAGTTTCCTTACAAACGTACGCAATCTGTGGCTCCGTCAGAGGACCGGTAACTGAAAGAGAGAAAACAGAGAGAAATTACGGATTAGGTAAAAAAAACGTGTGCGTGTTGAGCTGACTCAGAAAACAAACAAAAATTACTTAATACATGATCATCATCATCATCATCATCATCATCCTTACTATCAGATCAAAAAGTCTATATACTCAGCACAGGAAAAGTCAACATCACGAACTTCTTCAAGGAAATAATACATAAACCTGCTACTTTTCTCCACTTTCTGTTGTTGTTCAACTTCTCTTCTTAATGGTGACATAAATGTAGACACACTGAATTATAAATACGATTCCAAGATGTAGCAGTAAGCAACTCTTTGCTGTACTACCTCTACCATTATTACAGCAACTACATACACAACTTTTTCACTTATTTATATGCTTTTATCCATTCCTACTACCAATAATAACGTACACCTGTCATGATGATGGCACACATGTCATGTTCTATGCTATGTTATGCTTTCAGTTTAGTTTCACGTTTTTTTTGTGTGAACTACATATTTTCAAAAGGAATGTCGGCAAAACAAAAATAAAGCGCTTAAGACAAACCGACATCATATATGTGACATATACATATATACAGATGTAAGTATAAGTGCTACAGTCTTTTCTGTATCAACTACAACTTCATATATGGTGAAAAAAACAATATATATAGTTGTCTATGTTCGCACACACACATGCACACACATTCTTCAAAAAGTAACACGATGTAATTTTAGCAATAAATTACTTTTAACACAAAGTCAGTCATACAAAAGCAAACTGTGTGGTTTACTCATTATTATATATTTTGTCGTAGCCTTCGTGTGGTAGATTTTCTTTCGTAGGTTTAACAATAATCCTACGTTACTTTTTACATTTTATTCACAGTTATGTACGGTTGTCGTAATGGCATTATTTGTTCCTGAAAAAGAGTGCTGAGGTTTCGCTGTAAGTTACAGTTTGTAACAGCAGAGCGGCACACCTGCTTCACTAAAATAAAGCATAAAATGAAAGTAGAAAAGCCATTTTTGAAGTGTTTGACAAACTAGCAAGGGTCATGCAATGCCATGCCACATAATCGCCAAGCTGAGTTGATGCAAGTTTCTCTGCGCATTAAGACTGGACAGTAAGAAAATCGAAGTATCACGCTACAATTTTTATTCCTGCGCGTTTTACTACATGCATTCTGCTATGCTATGCTTCTTACTAAAGCTCCATTTTCCAACAACGACGCACGTAACTTTAAATTTACATAATTCCATGCACTTCTTTGGGTTTACATTTTAACGGCTGCTGCAACCGCCAAGAAAACAAGTATTCCACCACACAAGCCAAGGACAGGTGCATGCGTAGAGAGAAGCCGTTTGAGAGGTTTATAATTTTTTATTTTTTTTGGGTTACTAACTCAAATTCCCCAAATTCCAGTAGAAACACGCGACATGAAATGCATTGGAACCTTAACGTGATAGAATGTTACATATATATTTTTCTTTGCATTACAGGCTTTATTATGCAACAATCCTACATAGGTTTTCGGATCATACCATGTTATGTTTAGTGGAACTGGAATTATGTTTATACATTATGTATCCTTTCATTCTTATTATTATTGCAGCATTACTGATCACGAATTCCTGAGAGAGAAAAAAAATGTCCAAATATGCCATTACTCTTCTATCTACCTATAAGACATGAAATAATCCAAAAATCCAAAAAAGTAGTCTGGCTTGTGTTCCAACTCTTTCAGTGGTTTATGTTTCGTTTCTCTCATCTGATTCTGGCATCGTGTCAAAAAAAAACTCTTTTTAAAAAACTCCAGAAGCGCTTATTCGTCTCGTGTGAATGTACATCTTATTTATTTTACACGCTATGGATTGAACTATATACGTATTGTTTGTAAGTAGTCTTAAGGTTTCTAGCAGTATCTGGCGGTACAAAAATAGTGGTGTGGTGGTATATGTAACACCAGCAATTACAATATTTAATAGTTTTATGTAGCAAACATACTTTTTCAATATGTTCCAGCATTAGCACGGGCAAGTAAAATTTCCTTTTCAGCTAGACTCAAGTGTTAAATCTCTAAAAACAGAGTCAGGCGGTCATACATCACAATAACATAACAATAATATTTGGTCTGGCCACTACTGCTAGAAAAAATTACAAAACCTCCTGCTGAATCATATCATTCACGAACAAGACCAGGAGGCATGAGTTATCAAAACAATAATCGTGTATAAAGAGTGACAGAGAAATGTGAGGAAATAACCATTACAATTACTACAATACAAATATACCTGCCCACAAATACGGGACAACCATTTTATTGACTGCTTTCTCCCAAAAAAACCATTAGATTTACGTGTGTGAGAAAAACTACATTTTGCAATTATCTAGCGGAACCATTTCCAACCTTTTTTCTTACAGTTATTGATTTCCAACGACAATGACAATGCAGTTGTAGTGAAAAAGAATACAAAATACTCGTCAACAAAAAAAAA
>JAHZMZ010004520.1:0-12621 GCA_027743805.1 Lepidocyrtoides sp. E14 | reverse complement strand
GGGGTTTATTGATTCCATAAGTAGGCTTATTTTCAATATATATAAACTATTATTGACGTCATAAGTCAATATCAATGGATATCTTATCAAAAATGGTAAAAGTATGTAGACAGTGAGAAATAGCAAAAAAGAAGAAGAAAGAATACGATAGCCCCCCTAGATAATTCTACTTTCTTGTTCAAAAAGTATGTGTTAGCTGAATAGTCTACTGATGTGTTCTGCATTTACAGATCTGCACATAACTCGACCTGTCAAAGTGTAGAAAACGGACCCTAGGAAAGAATTCACTAATATGTTTGAATATTTCACGAAAAATCGATATCAAATTGAGCCATGTAGAACATTAACTAACAATGCATGAAACTCATGTTTTCCCATGTGCCCTACTTTTTTTTGTATTATGCATGCAATTTATAATGCAGTAGTAGTAGTTACTTATCTATATCTGTTTCCTTCTTGTCAGATGTTTGAGTGGACAGATTGGCTACTGGAGGAACCTGGAGTGGCAGATAACGAGAAGTTTGACATGGTGACTCCAACTATTGTTAGACCCAGTGCTGTTGAAGTGAATGATAATGTGCCATCTGGGAAACCTAAAAACGTAAGTGTATAGTTTTGTCATTATAATGGCGTTTTTACCTGACACTCCATTTCACATAGACATGCATCGCATGGTTCATAATAATGTCCACCACAAATGTTCATGTTTATTACATAATCATGCATGCAAATCTAGCAAGCAATAGCTCAGAACGAGAGAACGACCAAATAAGTGTGGTTAGGATTAAATTGTGGCGACAGCAGTAAAGCTAATGTAGCTGTGATGTTGTACAAACAATCCCTAGACTATCAAATGCGATGGGTGGTAGTTCTGCGATGATATGAGTATGATTACGGTAATAAGCTGAGGTGAAAGCTCTGTAAATTGTTTCCATACAATTTTAGTCATATGTTGATGGAATGGGCTTACATTTTGCCATCGGCATCGGTAAACGATCTTTAGTATCTTTATAGCCATCGTCGGAGCACAAACAGGATGCAGTAAGTACATTAGCCGCCTCTTATTCAGTTTCGGCTCTTAAGAGCAGGGAAAGTGAATTAAACTTTCTACTTTCTAGTGTAATGCTTCGTGGTAAAATGGGAATGCAAAATGGAAAAATAAAAAAAGTCAGAGAAAGCTGAGTACCAAAGCAAGCAGGTTCTTTCGAAAATAAAGAAAGTGATGTTCATATTCTAACAGAGCCTATGTTAGAGTCATTTAACGAGTGTAATTTTCTGACTCTATATTGTTCAGTTCTACAATGTATGCTGGCACTAGACATGGCTCCAATAATTGAACCAGCAAACTAAATGAGCGAAGCGGAACATTGCAAAGTGATTAGAAAAAATGGCGAAGCTACCTCAATCACGTCAGTTGAGCGTCCAACAAGCATTAAAATACCGGCACATGACCCAAATCAATAGAACGCATGACAAATTACATCCACTGTACTATTCAACCTTTTTTGCCTTTGGATATTGCAAATGTCAGGAAATGCGGAATGTCTAGTATTCATTCAGTACTTCAGGGAAAACGGGCGTTGCACTCATTTATCGGTTGGGAAACTATATGTTGAAAATATATACGTAAATACCTATACTATGCCATGCATATTCATTTCCATTTTAAAACGTAATAATCGTAACTAAACGAAAGAAAGGTGGTACTGTGTGGTGTTCAGTTCAGGTGAACCTCACTTCATGGATGAAACACAACTTTCGCATGCATTTGAATGAAAAAGAGATGTGAAGCATCACTAACACAACACAAGGGAAAATAGAGACACTTTGTGTTAGTTCCGCTACGCCAATAACTCAACAAACCGAGCTGCCACTCTACTAACTTGTATGATATTATGATGGCAGTTGTTTTTTTCTTTTTTGTTAGTAAACGTACAATGTTTCTAATATATTAAGTTTAGTTTGAAATGTACGTTATCTAGATATATTTTATAATGCTGGTGTTCTGCCACTAGAAATTTCCGTTTATGTAGGTATTATAACATATATTATGCATACTCTGTTTTATTCCTTTGTGATTGCTGAGTGAAGGTGGTCTTGTCAGTCGCTTCGTTTTTGACACTGATACTTGTACACATTTTAACGACAGTGTCATTGGTGTGCTACAGTGTCTCTCTCTCTTCTCTTCTTTTTGTGCTGATGTCTACAAAACTGTGAGAAAGCTCTCTAATGAGCCAGAAGAAAATCTCTTGTCGATGAACTCTCTTTCTTTTTCTTCTATCCTTCTCTCTCTCTCTCATACACAACTTCCCCTTGATGTTTTGTACATGTTTATATTGCCAAGTTAGTTCTCTAGCACGAAGCCGAGAAACTTTTCTGGTTGAAAAGAAAGATGGAAAGTTTGTAGAAAATGTAGAAGTATTTGAAGTGTTTTGACTCAAACAGGGTATACATGTTCGTCCTTGTTAATGTTCTCTATTTCCCTCTGAGAAAAACGACGGTTTTGATGGTGATGTTAAAAAAAGTAAAGAAGAGAAATGAGTGTTTGATCGATTTTTTGTTTGTGCATATACCTAGTTAACAAGGAAGCTAACGGTGGTGTAGAGGACATTGTATATATTACAGCAGAAAACTGCCTGCGACGTTGTTGATGAGTTATATTTATTGTGTATACACAAACGTTTGCAAATAACATGCTTCATATTTTATTGTCATCATCACAGCTCTCCTAGGGAGAGTCTCCATGTCCTGTGTCCTGTCACGTCTAAATGGAATTGTTGTGCTCATGTGTACACATGCTTGCATACTTACGCGCTTACCTGTAAAGTAGTCTGAATGAGGTCTGACTCCAACCGTTATTATTGCTTTCTCTACTATCTTTATCTGCGATATTGCAGTTTTATCTTTTTAGTATATTACCACCACTCAAAGAGTATTGACCCTACACTGATGGTACTTACATCCATATAATGGACGCAAATAAGTATATACAGAGTGCAGACTGCATTCTCCCACACGAAAAATGTGTACATTTGTAAAAAAAAAGAAAAAAAAAGTCCAACGTGGAGAAATGGAACCAGAAAATATTTATTTGGCAGAGTGAATGAATGCGGCTTAGTTAAGCGTAATATTATTATCGCAAACATATCTGTCGACATCTATTGGTTAAAGTAAGCGTGTATCTGTATTCTCCGTTGGACTAATGAAGTCACTTTGAAATAGGACAACATGAAGATGACAGACAAGGTAGTTTAAGAGTTGTCACTTTCACTTGACTTCTTTGACGGTTCTCACCACCAGTCCATGCGGCGAGTAAAAACGATATTATGTTTTGCCGATTACCTAAGCATTTCCTGCCATTATGGAGCGCTAAATGGATCTGTAATGCGGAAAGAAAAGTGGAAATGAGATGTGTAGCAAAGTAGAACGTAAATTAATGGTTATGTAATCTGGACTGTAAGGAATCGTAGTGGAACTGTGGCCTACTTAAGTTGTATACTCTCAAATGCAACGGGAGTCTCAAGTGGACGATTCAATGATTCACAAGAGAAATTGTATGTTTGAATGACACGTAGATTAAAACTTAGATTTGAAACATTTCCCTCTTTCTTTCTCTGCGTATAGATGCTACTAAAATAGATTTCAGTTTATAAAAGATTGGGATGTTTGAACGGGAAGCTTTTAAGTTAGAAGGAAAGGGAAGTAAAAAGCTATATAGTCTCGTTAGAGAGAAATTGTAGAAAGCTCGGAAACGGAATTTGTGGGTCAGGTGTTGTTCACATTATTATATTGCAAAATAAAGGATGTGGGTGGAGAAAGAAGCATGCTTCAAAGGTTTTCTTATTATTGAAAGAACTCGACGAAACATTTGAGTCGAATGAAATGTGAAAGAGATATGTGAAAACTTTAATCTTCTTCTTCATCCAACAGCAATAAATTTTGCTTTCGTTCAATTTGCTTGCTAGTCATGTGCATAACATTAATACAACATTACACAGTGAGTGGTGGTGATGCGAGATGTTATTATTCGTTACGGATGCTTTTGGTTATTTTTAGTACTTCTATATATGTACATAATATTATGCTCATGTTATTGTGACTTTTATAGGAATTGGATGTGGGTGGCGATGTGGGTATTGTGAGACAGTTCCCCTTTTCATCTTCTCTTCAAAGGATGTCTGTTATTACAAGAAGACTTGGTGCTCCAGAATTTGAGCTGTACTGCAAAGGCTCTCCGGAAATGATTGTTTCGTTAAGCCTCCCGGAATCAGGTAAAAAGATGAACATTTTAAAACTGTGCTTTTTCTCTTTTTTTCAATTTATTTTCACTTGTTATGCTGAAAGCAAAATAAGAGTAGGTGGAAAGTAATTGAAGAAGGATAATTGTACGACACGTGCCTACATACATATCATCAGTGAAGTAGGAGTTGGCTTTGAGAATTTTGATATTATGTATACAAAAAACTGGAATAAAAAATAATTTCCTTTTAAAATAATGAAGCTATTCTACTGTCAAGGCTTCTAGTGCAATAATAATAATACGTAAAAGTTTTATTTATAAGGAAGGCACTGCCATCCTATTAGCGTTAGACGAGAAGATGAATTCATAATAATAAAACAGTAATTAGCAAACTTTTCCAGTATAATCATAGCGTTGGGAAATCTTTTGAGTATTATTAGTTGCTCCAACTGTTTCAGATCATGAGCTGAAATTACAAAAGATTTTGTGTGCAATTTTAATGGTTGTTTTTCATAGTCCTACTGCACGTACTATTTTTAACGTTTTGCACTGACCATGAAAAAGGTTTTGCATTTTGTTTGTCGATCAACATTGTTTTTGAAAATCGCATGACGCGTATTTTCGCTTCAATATTTAGAGTGTTTGACGGATGTCATTTTCATTTCATCGTACATACTATGTAACTTGAATGGCGTGACATTGAAGTTGAGTAGCATGAAGGCATTATTGGTGACAAAACGCAAATAGAATTTTGAAATAAGTTTTTTCTTGCTCATTGCTGTGCATACACATGAGATATTTAGGGAGAAAATGAAAGTTTCCATGCATGACAGAAGATAATTGGAGAAAGTTGAAATGTTTTGGATTGCCTTCGTTCAAACGTGTAGTGTTACTTGTGTTATGTAAAAAGGGAATTGCTGTCTGTCTAGAGTAGTGATGTTTGTACTTACGACGAACACAAAGGTGAGGGCCGCCATCAAATTAACAAGCAGAAAAAGAAAGTGAAATGATGATGGTAGTATGACGTTGTTGTCTGCGTAGAATGGCGAAAGCAGAATAGCTGGTTTAATACAAACAACTTTTTTGTCGTAAACACTTATGTAGGCGATCTTCACAAGTAGTTTCTTGATTACCGGCTAAAATATTGTGCTTTACATATCTGTGTCTATGAAATACTTACATACGTATAGTGCTTAAGTATGCATGACATGCATATAATTGTGAATTTTACGATAGTATAAAATATTTTATTGCTTGCAGTCCCTGAAAATTTCACGGCCACTTTGGAGAGATACACTCAGCATGGCTACCGAGTAATTGCAATGGGATACCGAAAGTTATCACTTAATTATGCAAAGGTATGGCATTGTACACATGAAAACTAACTTGGGGGTTCCACAGAGTTTGTTGTTTGCCAACAGCGAACAAATGTATAATTGAAATGTGTTGTGGTTTTGTCAAGGCACAGCGGGTGGTAAGGGAGGAAGTGGAATGCAAGCTCACATTTCTTGGCCTGATAGTTCTAGAGAATCGCTTGAAGCCGGAGACCACTCCTGCCATTGATGTTCACAAAAAGGCTGGAATTAGAACCATTATGGTGACTGGTAAGTTGGACGGCAATAAATTAACTACATACTATTTCTCTAATATCCGACCGAAAATTATCGCGTGTAAGCAGTAAATATATGTATTTGTCAAGGACAAGCAAATGACTGAATTCATAGTTTCTTTTATGATTTTATGATATCTTCAGGGCTGCAAATTAATTCCCAATTCCAAAGTACTTAGGTTCACATGAAAATTATTGCTATTGTCCATCACGTGCAACTTGATAAAACCGTTTTATCTGATAGTATGAAGAGTCTGGATTTAAAAACACATTGTTTTATCCTCAACTGTGACCAGCTTTTAGTGGGTCAGTAATGGGTACATCCGCTAAAGTAGGACAGATGAGGCTTTCTTGGCCTATTTTTTGCTTTCACCTTTCTTTAAAATTTTCCTCATGTTTCTCATTTCTCATGGGAAGCAATATCTTTTCTTAAGAAAGTGCAAAGCAATGAATAGGACAAGAACTTCCTTCCCCAAGAGACATTAACATTTAGTAAAATTACAAACGTACGAAATAAAAAATACAGACAGCATTCACAGTATTCTTATTGTTTTTGTTTTACGAAAAACGAAGTTGAACTGAAAATGAGGTTGGCACTTTAAATTAAAATCTCATATTTCTTTTGTCAGGTGACAACATGTTGACAGCAGTCAGTGTTGCAAGGGAGTGCAAAATGATCGAGAAACGGGAAAAAGTTATTGTTGTCACAACCGAAGCGGACACGGCTGGATACGAAGTTAGAGATTCTCAGAAACAAACTTTATTCTACTCTTTTGAGACAAAATCGGTAAGTGTTTTGCTGTAAAGTATTTTACTCCATTTTAGTTTTTAATGAAATGTCGCCACTCACATATCATGACTTGTTTAGCTTCGGGGAAAGCAAAAAGGTGTGTATGTATACTTGCGAAAAGAGGGAGAAAAAAATTGAAAGTCGACCAAATGACATGTCTAGTTGATTAGAATGAAATTGAAATGAATATAACTTCAATAATGCTTACACCACCCAGCCAATGTTTTTCATATTTAAAAAAAAAACTTGACCTGAACAAAGCTTCAAAATTACACTGTCATATAACATTTAATGCATTATTTCTGTACATTCTCGAAAATTTACTCAGGTATTAAATTTTCCTAGATGTGTAGTTATGTATAACAGCCGTGGATCTGTAGTTTTTGGTTAAAAAGGATCATGGTTGAAAGTGCGACAATGTATGGAATTGAATAACGCATTAGTTGCAGTTAATGAGTCTCAAATGATTTTATTGTTCCAGGGATCATTGGATGCGGAGGGAACACAAAGCCCTGGCTCTATAGGAAGTGGATGTGGGTCTTTAATGGAGCAAAATCTCATAAACGTCGAAGCACCAGCGAACCGCTATCATTTTGCCATTACAGGGAACGCTTTCTCCGTGGCAAAAAGTCTTTACCCGGAAATTCTCCCACGTCTTCTCGTCCGAGGTACTGTGTTTGCAAGAATGAATCCTGAGCAGAAACAACAACTTGTAGAACACCTGCAAGCTCTAGGATACTATGTTGGTAAGTGGGGCGAAATTTAACATAAATACATAGATATTGAGTATATTTGAATGCCTATGTCATGTATAAATGTAAATTACGTGGCACCAACTTTTGGTAATACAGATCGTATTATACTAAAGTAAGGTATGGGTAGGGTATGATATTCCATGTTTCACTTTTTTTCGAAGCATAAATACAAAACTTTTTTCCATGTCTGTCGAGGAGGAATATCAAGTATTTCAAAAAAGAGATGTTGGCCAACAGTTTGAGTGCGTAGCAGAAAGCAGTTTTTTTACTTCCGGGTTCATTAGAATGTTCTTCCCATTATAAGAGTAAAAAGTAAAAATTGAGTATTCTAGCATTCTGTGTGCTTATGGTACAAGCTCTCTCTATTCTGATTATATTGAAAACATAATGTCAGCGTGCAAACCAATGTATGTATATTTGATGGTCAAGAAGCCAGGGTTGAACTATCGTTGTAGATCCCACTGATAAAGATTGCATTGTAAAAGCATCAGTTACAGTGAAAATAGAAAACAAAAATGAAAAAACTGTTTAAATAAAGTGAGTGGCTTGCTTGGAAATTTTCTGGCCTTTCACCCACGCATCTTGGGGCAAGCTGACCTAATGATAAAAATTCCAATAATAACAAGTCCCGTTTGCCCCAATAAATCAAGAAATTAAAATGAAACTTAAGCACTGAACATAGATGGCAGCTCATATGATAGAGAAGGAAATGTAGCACCCATATTTTTTTATGGTTCAAAAAGTTAAAATTAGACATTTATTTAGTGGTAAAAGTTGAAACGTGAACATAAATTTAAAGGTACTTGCACAAAAAGGATCTGAAGATGAAACATGGCTATATATTCGAACTCTGAATGTAACTAATTCAACCCCCTTCAGCAAATTTGGTATCTGTACCACCAATCGTCTCAATCCTGATTCACATGTTGACCACAATTGGAGTCCAAGCTGGGGCATTCTTTTACGTTAAACAGCAATCATCATGGTACGAAGAATACGTTCCAGACGAGGACCATGTTGCCTGTTACGAGAACTATGCCGTATTTGCGGTGTCTGCGTTTCAGTATATCATCATGGCTATAGTTTTCTCACAGGGAAGCCCTTACCGAAAAGGTTTCTGGACAAATAAGTTCTTCATGTTCTCTCTCATCTCCCTAACTGCACTAACATGCTACATCATTTTATATCCCTCTCAATTCTTGATCGACAACCTGGAGCTAAAACTTCCACCAGATTTCAAATTTCGCTTGACTATGATTGGATTTGCCGTTTGCAACTTTTTCATTGCAGTCCTTATTGAACAAGGTATAGTCAACATGCTCCTTTCCAAGAGATACAGCAACAAGTCCAACGCTGCAAAACGAGGATATCTCCAAATAGATCAAGAACTTGCAAGCAGAGAGGATTGGCCACCGATTTCTCCTTTTACCCCGAAAGGGTTTGAGGATCATGGTAAAGCACAAAATATAGTGGATTTTAGTAAAAGAAAAGTAATTGTGCCCAATACTAACGGAATAAAGTCACGGACCCTTGAACGACCTACCCTTTCATCGACAGCAGCCAAAAATAATAACAATATTCATAGTACAGCAAACGGACGAGCTGCAAGACGCCACAGCAGCTCAGTAAGCATTCCGATCCCCATGGCTGATTATCTTGGACAACAGCCTCAACTTTTAGCCGCCACCGCAGCAGCCGTAGCCTCAAAAAATGCAAGTTCATACAGCGTCAGCCTTGATAATAGTGAAATTATTGCAACTCATATCAATAACTGCTTAAATAACGCAGGCTTAACTGGTAGTAACACTGATAATAGTAATAATGATAGTCACGCAGCAGATTGTCGGATCCCATTGGAAATCATACCTCCATCGCCCCCAACCTACCGCCAATCCTGATTAATGCCTAATAATTTAATTTTAAGTTTTTATCGTTTAGATAGCATCATTGAAATGATCATTCAAATTTCCAATTATTATGGTCCAATTTTAGTAATTCTTATTGCTGGTATCATCAATCGTAATTACTGTTTCACTCGAGCAATCATGTTATGCTTATTGCCAGTGAAGTCAGAAAAGACTGAAATGACTTATTCCTGGCTCTTACAGTTAGTTACATAGCACTCGTCATCGTATCATTAATAATAATACAGTTATCATTAAAGTGACCAAACAAGAGGCAGTTTGTCACATCTCTTGCCAAAAAACGGATCTTCCAATGTGGCATCTGGCAATCTGTAATAGGAAATAAGTCATTATATTATGCTAAAAACGTGATTTTATAGTCATACAATGCAAGCATGTTGTGTGGTATGGCTCGGATATAATATTTCGAAATGCGCATCACACAAATATAGTCAAGAAAGAGTGAAAGTGGAATGACCGAAAAACATTATTTGAATATTATTTCAATACAAATTAATGTATATGTAATGACGTGGATTTTATCACAGATACTTCTTATTTTTAGTATTTTTATTATTCCTCCGTAAACATGAAAGCAAAACGATTTTAGTCAATTTCTTTCTTTCGAGTCTTCAAACTGCTTTTAAGCAATTATGCGAAAGGAACGAAAAAATCTGGAAAGGATTATGGTGCTCGCGTAATGTGATGCAATAAAACAGAAGACCATCACTGTCAATTTATTCAAGAAATTGAAAGTTTTAATTTGATTGTAGCTTGTTTTAAACTCTTTCTTTGCTTGCTTTCTTCATCTTAACAATGCAATCATATTTTACAACATTCTGGTACAAGATGAATCTCATTTTTTGGGAAAACAGCCTAAATTTTTATTGCAAATAGTTCCATACTTTTAGGTAGAAGTAAAGTAATCATAAAATTAGTATATTTGCCCAAACGTCGACTAGCTAGAAAAAACTTTTCATGGAAATTGATTATGCGTGTTCCTGGTAGGTTGAACAGATGCATGTATGAAATAAAAATTAAATATGTGCATGATCCACATTATTTATGTAATTTTTTCTGAGTTATATATCTACATATTATATCATGCCATGGACCAGTTGCAAACAAACATTCGATACTTCCATGTATATCTATGTTAAGCAAATATACAAAATGATACTTCGTAGAACAACTAGTATGTTTGTCTGGTACATTGTCAAAAGGTGTTTAATTTATTATACTTTAAAATAATTAAATAAAACCTTTTATATAATTGGCCTTGAAATAACATGAAATTATCAGTAGAGTATTTCATTTGTGTATTTGAGACCCAGCGCCATTATAAACGGTTAATTCGTATGCATGTAATTTATAAAATGATGATCTAACATACGAGAGATGTGGTTTTTTTGAGAAGATGAACAAAAGTCGATTTAGCATTCGCATATCCGTCTAGCAAGCGACAATATATTAAGATATTGGTCTAGAGAGATATTACACATAGGTATACATACATATTATGTGCTTACTACAATACAATCAACTTTAAATATGTACTTTAGCGGAATGAAAAATATGCGTAATGTATAAAATATAAATTGTAATTTACACGGGTACTTGCATTGTCGTGGAATGAATATCTTATGCCAACAACACTGTAAATTGTTTCAAATGCATGTTAATACTGTAGTTGTAGTTGTACTTCACTAGTGTAACTATTTTCAACATTTAGAAAGTTGAAAAAACTTTTAATTACTCCCATACAGTATATAATTTACTTGAACTTTTTTCATACAAAGAGTGAACCGTTGGAGTTGGAAAAAGCGTTTTATTGTTAATATCATTTGTATTCCAATTGAGATCAGAAATTAATCTAATCAAGGCTAAAATTCATTTAGTTGAAGTGATGAATGTCAAATTGGTATGTAGCTCGTCGACAGTTTCGTAAAAAAAAGTGTTGGTGATATGATACAATTTGTGAGTTTTTTTAACACGTAAAATTGGATAAAATCTGATATTTAATGAGATAGTATTAATTTTGCATATGTATAAAGTATGCCTAGTTAATGTTGTTTACTATAAAAATGTAAACCCAAATTCCATGTAATTAATAAAAAATGTGTGTATCTCTCAGTGTTGTATAACTATTCTCAAATGGACCATTTTTTTCATTTTTCAAACGGTTTACTTTCACTTGATTATAAATTGTCAAAAAGTAACATTATAATGCACTCATACATTCAATCACTAACATTTTAAGTTTTCAAAGAAACAATCTATCTAGGAAGGCGTGTCATTTTGTGGAGTTGAGCTGTCTGAACTTGAAGTGTCATCATCCTCATCATCAGATTCCTTCGCCTCTTTATTCTTTTGGTATGCCGCCTCAATTTCCCAGTACTCGATCAGTTTTTCAATTCTCTGACGCTGACTTTCAATTTCAGCATAAATTTCTGTAAGCTTATTTTTTAACTCCTGAAGCGATGCGGATTTATCAAACGCCATTCCAGCATGGTAAGCAGTTTCCGTGTTGCCATACAGTGACGCACCGAATAGCGGTTTACTTTCTTTATCGGTAGTCAACAAGATATTATGACGAAGCAAGTCAACACTCTCCTCTTCAAAATAGAATACCTGCAATTGATGCATATAAAATTGTTGAAAGCCTCAACTTGAGGTGCGTATTTACAACACCAAACTTACTGAGCGAGGAAAGAATGAATCTAGTTAAAATTCTGTTCTTTACTTACAATTTCTTGCTCGGTGGGATCTAGAAAAGTCTTAATATTGTGATTATTTCCTTGCACCAGGAGAATTTGATCATCATCTTCATTTTGATCCAAAAGCTCTTGATTGCGAAAACAACGATTACATTTTCCACATATAAACTTTACAAGTAAGGTTAAATGAGAGAAAATGATGAACGGAGGAGGAAGAAGCGATTTTTTTAGAAATTCTGTTACAACCACTACTCGTTGCGACATCCAAATCTGCAGTTATCATTCCATATAACAATCAAACTGAACATGTTCCTGAACAATCAGGGAATGCTGTCTTTAATCAAACAAGGTTAATTGCTTGCCTCAACAGAATTTGCATCAATTTCAGCATATATTCCGTTGAAAACTGCAATCAGCACATTTACTATTAAAAGATTTGAGATCATCATGTATACCACCCAATACAATGGTATCAACCCGGATCCTAGAGGACACTTTGGTGAAGAGTTTAGAACGTTATCAAGACACTAAAAGATATATACCAAATGAAATGAATGAATACAGATAGATATGTTTAGCAAATATCTTCAAGTAATTTGGGAGTAT
>JAHZMZ010004519.1:0-15101 GCA_027743805.1 Lepidocyrtoides sp. E14 | reverse complement strand
CTGGAACGGTGAGCCTGGTATGTGCATTTCTTTGTATCTGACAGATACAGTATGAACTCCAAGTTCTTTTGGAACGAAGTGTACGGCGTAAAGACCGTCTTCTACTTCGTTGATTTCGGCGTCCTCAGTTATTCCTCCGGGGGACGTTACCGTAGCTGACAGATCAATTGGTAAGATTCCTAAAAAGAAACGATAAATACATTTGATGTTCGTTTTGTCTTTTTCAGTATTTATGTCCGCAGCTTTAAGTACCTGGCATCTTGAATGTAAGACGACATTCAGACCCCACTTCGGTAAGTGGAGCGGCCTCACTTTGGCGCTGGATCCTTTCTCGTTGCCTGTTTGTACCCTCACCGCTTACCTAAATCATGGAAAATTAAAAGACAGAATAGAAAAGTGGAACATGAGTTGACTGAACTAAGCATCTCAAATTTTTTTACAGTGAGTTTTATTTAAGAAATAAATATTTATTATTAAATCGTGGGGGATTCCAGTGAGCGTTAAACTTTAAGTTAGCTGATAAAAATAATAGTAATAACCATTATTATAATGCTTTAAAATATTTCAACGTCTTTACCAATATTTCCAGAGGGAAGACTCTTTAGAAAGCATGGTTCCTCAAGGCCACTTGGAGCACAAATAGAAGCATTTAAAGCTCGTAAATCAACATCAGTGACTTTTCCAGGGAAAGTAACCTCACTGCATGATCCAACAGAAATCTGATTTCGCTTTCTTCCTTCACCTATTTTACAGCACATAAATAGCATGACGTATCGAGTTACGTTTATAATTAACCTTGGAATAAACAAAACTTTGCTTAATTTACCAGTTATTTTGGCAGTGAATGGGCTTCCTTTAATATTTTTGTCTCCAAATTTAACGGAAATTTTGTACTCGCCAGGAGCCGTTGGAAGATACGAAACAGAAACAGTGCCGTCCTTGTTGTCATGGCAGCTTATTTCTGCCTTGCTTGGTCCCTCAACAGCCAAGGATAATCCCCCTAGAGAAAACCATTTTTAATGAACACGTGCGTTTCTTTTACAATCCCTCGCAGAACAGAAAGCACTTCGTAACGAAATTACCAGCTCCAGCTCCTTTTGTTGAAATGGTAAAGTTGCACGGTTCTCCACTAACGCCATGCGTTAGCCCTGGTCCATAAGCAGTAACAAAGCCACTGGCAATCGTATCCACGTGGAATTTAAATGGAGAGCCTTGAACATGTTCACCATTGTATTTTACGTGAAGCTCATGCAGACCTTCCTCCCGAGGGTCATAGCGTATGCTGATTGTCCCATCGCGGTTGTCCTCGATCACTGGCTTGTCCGTGTTTCCGCTTGGCATTTTCACCTCAGCTGAAAGTTCATCATGAAATGGTTTATGCACATTACAACTAATCCGCAATGCGTATCTACATGCTGCATCATTAAATTCCTGGAGAACATTCCTTTCATCTTTACAAGGGACGTGCGTGATTTTTTTCTTTGTTCTTAGAAACACAACCAATTGCTCGCAATTTGCCATCATGGAATTAACGTAAAATCGACTACCACCACTAACTAGTGACACACATTTCTCTACTTGCCTACTATAAAGAATCTCATCGAAGGCAGCCAAGTGTGCCATGTACCACGCACCAAGTTGCTTCTATTTCATTCATATTTTTGCAATAGCAGCATAATACGCTTTGCTTGCTACACAGAACGTGTTTCTTGTACCGTAGTCAATTTTCCTTGCGTTCCACTTCCTGACTTTCATTGTTCATCAGAGTGAAAAGATGGCTTTGTCTGATAAGCAGGGGTAGCGACTGAGTGAATAGAGTGATAGCAGTAAAAATCACTGCAGTAGAACAATAGCAATTTGACTGCCTCAAAAATACTTTGCACAATTTAATCTTTTGCTCTTTTTATTCGCGTCCTATAAGAATGCTTTCAACTCACTACACTACAAAGCCTAAATTAAAAGAGTTTTTAAAAAAGAGGACTTTTTTCTACCACCAACTCAGAGGGAGTAGTACCTAACCAACCATCTTATCGATCACACAAATTAGAACAATGCAATGAAAGGAAAAAGGTTCAAGATTTTGTTCCAAATTTAATTCTATTTTTTATTTTCTATCCTTACAAAAGCTATTTACTCTTGACTCAATGAAAATTGGAGCAAATTTATGTTATTATTGTATTATAATGTCGTGGCAATTACAGTCTTGCGAAATAGATGACTTACCAACAACGTGACCTCCTGTACTTGGCAAAGGTATATTATGTAGATCAACGGGTCGGAACTGACGGGTGGTAGTTGTGGTACGATTTGTTGTTGTGGTTGTTGTTGTTTGCCTTGTTGTCTGTTGCTGCTGCGATTGCTGTTGACTTGATCTTCTTCTGTCAGAAGTGGTGGTGTTTGGTTTTCCAAAGTTGTCAGTCTCAGCCTTTAAAACAAAATAAAAGCAGAAAAGGATAATTGTAAGGTATCTGTGCTAATTTATAGAACATTATAGTTTCAAGGATTCCTTTTATTTATTTGAAAACTCCTTTCTCAAGCTTCCTAGCGTTTTCTTTCTTTTTCTTGAAAAAAAATTAACCTGATGAAACCATGGAGGCCAATCAAATCGAAACCCTCGTAAATGCCCATCTTTTGGAAAAGGAAAGACAGGACCAGACTTCTCTGCTGGAATGAAACTAATGCTTCTAGAAAATGACATGGCAAATATTTGGAACAAATTAGTCCAACTTTGCGTCGACTCCTGATTTTGACAATGATGACGCGTCACGCAGAGATAAAGGAGCAGATAGCAAACAACACACGCGACCTCTTTATTTCACATCTTGACTTCACAAGATGGTTATGATTAGATTCAAAACTCTAAAAAGTGAGACTACATTTTAGTGATACTCACTCTATCATCTTAATCACCACCACGACTCACTCGTAGTTTGTTAAATCACATGCAAAAATATCTATTTTCCATAAGACGAGGTTAAAATGATTTTAGCTTCAATACAAACCATGTTAGCTGAAGAAAAAAGCAGTTTAAATGCATCCACCAAAGTAGGAACGTTAATACATACACTAGTATTATTATTATTATTATTATTAATTATCATTCCAAACGAATGGCACAATGATAGTTGAAAAATGGTTTTGGAAATGCCATTTAAGGAGATAATGCTGCTGTTTGCGTTTATCAGATAGGTGTGATATATAATTCCAAGGATATTTTTAATGCTACAATTGTGCCTTTTTTCATTCTTTTTCATTTGTAAAAATTCCATTGTCAGTGATCCATATAATTTCTCTTTAAACTCGACGTGGCATTGACATTGTCAAAAGAATAGTAATAATGTTTCAAAGTGATAAAAAATCCTGCTGACATCAGTTCTTTTGTCAAAGAGAAGACTATGTATTACAAAACTCTTGTTTAAAAACTTAAGTATCTCGTTATAATTTTGGTATGTTAATAACCATAGCAACATAAGCGTACACGTGTTTTAAAGAAGAGATAAAATTTTATTAACGCATTTTTTATAGGATCAGATAAGCATTCTTATAAATAACCACAAGCGATCATCAGTCAGGGAGCGAGAGAGAGAGATTGCGATTGCAGACAACAGTGAACGCAATACATATTATCTTTGCCTCTCTGTCGATTATTGACCAATACAGCTCCCGTCATTGAAGTTCATGAAGTTGCATTGCACAAGCCACAAATACTAAGTTAATCCCTTGTGATTCAGTCGTAAAGTCGTAATCGTACTTCCTCAAGATAGTGTCATTTAAGTAATTAAAACGGATCACTGCTGATGCCAATGACACCAAACATCACAGATAAATAGACTGATCACTGTCAGTCACTGATGTCAGTTCTACTTTTGTTCCTTCTGGTTTAGTGGCTGAATACGTAAAAATTAACGAGACGGGTCAAGTTCAATGGACAATAAATTAATCAAAATGATCGTTTTAACTTTTTGAGCTTAAATAAATTTTAAACGAGTAAATTAATTGTTTCACAAGCTTCAACCGAACAGAATCCGCCCAAGTGACAACAGTGAAGTAAAACTAAAAAAATATTGCGATTATGTTGCAGTTACATAACTTTAGCAATTTGTAAAAAAATATGCACTGCTGCCACTTATTCTGTACAGCAGTAGTGCTGCTAGTTCCATTGCATATAAAGCATGCAGACTGTGTACACACACACAGTGCTATTGATACAATAGTCATCTACTTATTACCCATTTTGCTAGTTAATATGCCAGTATCATTTTGAATTAAACTCTTGAATATCTTACACAAAGAAGCGTGAAGCAAGCAGTGAAATAATAAAAAATATATACTAAAAATCCAGATTAAAGCTGCAAGTGAGTCAAGGTTGGCAGTAGTATGCATTTAGTTAGCTTAGTTTGCATAGCTTGTTACAAATACTTTTTTTTGGAATAAAGGTACTGTCTGCTGAATATTAACTAGCTACAAAAGTAAAAAAGTTGTGAGTTATTTAATACGAATACTATGACGACGACTATGACCTGTACAAAGCTCATCCTATTTTAATGCGCAATGCGAGACGTCCATAGTTTTTAAATGATTTTTGCATGCAAGTATTTACATAAAGACAGTCACTTCAATTTGTTTCCTAGGTACAACAGCAAACATCAAACTTGATCTCTTTTTTATGCGCAAAGTTTCTCACAGGGAAAAAATTTCGTTCAGCTTTTTGTCGGACGTAAGCACTATGCTGGAAAATACAAGGTTGCAAAAAAGGTTAACCAGTAATGAAAAATCTTTCGACCCTTGCTCCAGGAAATTTTTTTGGGTTAACGTTACAGATTATTGAAGGAGGCGGACCATTAAGATAAAATACCTTTTATACGTTACAGAATCCCGGGAAATTCAAGAAGCCTGGAGGAATTTCCATGTCTGAGGTTTACTACCATGGTATTTTTAGCTTATCAGATTTCTTCTCATTTTCTGAATTGCTGCTATCTGCATCGTAAAGTCTTTTTTAGTTGTGGCAATAAAACACAAGCACAATTTTGGTTGAATAATGGCCATTTTCATAAGTACAATTTGATTACACGACACATGAGCACTTCGCATTTACGATTTTCTCATGAAAGTACTACTTCTGCTTGAACAAAGATAAGACCATAGGGATTATTCTACGTGCTGATTTAATTGCTTTCATAATATCAGCTTGCATATGTACCTACTACGCATGAAATGTGCTAATTCCAAAAGTAAGCACTTGTAAAAATCGTAATTTTTTATTGTTATGGGCCATGGTAATGGTTGCAGTTATAAATATTCCTCCCTTTCTAACTGCAGTATTCAAAAAGGGAAATGTGCGGACAATTACATATTTTTTTGTTGATAAAAAAAATGTAAAGAAAGAATGCCGACGAATTATGTTTTGACTAAAATTGTTAACTGTAAATACCAGAGTATAATAGAGCACCGCGTAAAACAATTCTAGCAGTACGCGGTTTTGACTCATCATCATCATCATCGTCGTCATCGTTATTTATCAAGAGATATCTCGGTTGGTTGGTGACTCCTCCATGAACAGACATAATAAATAAAATTTTACAACGACTGAAAATCTCATGACATGATAAACTGTTTCTTTTTTATGAACAGGCATGCAAACTCACTCACTGTATTTTATGTACAACTAACTTTTACAAATATAACGAACAAATCTATTCTCAAATTTTCCCTCATCAAAACAGATATTATAGCAGCAGCAGAAGTAGGGAAGAGCAATTCCCAGTTTTCATTTTTATTTGTTGCTTCCCTCACACTTTTCTCTATAAATTAGATAATATGTCAGTGTAACTATATGGATGCCAACAAGTTTTTAAAGAATGTAATTTTTTTTTCTTCGCTGCCAAAAATAATACAAAAAAAATCATTTTTATGCACGCAACAACACATTTAACCGAAAACAGAATGGCCAGGAAGAAAAGAAAACAGAAAGTGAATTTATATATCTTGCTAAATCTTTTTCCCCTTGTCCCATCTACAAAAAAAACGTCGCATAATTTAATAACAAGGGAGGAAATAGCATCTATCTATACAATCCAGATGAGCCTCTTGAGCTTTAACTGTGAAAAAGATTTTTTTTCTCGGTAAATAGTGATAGTGTTCTATTAATACACATTTAATGCTCTGCCATCATTTATTTCATTATTCCTTCCCCTTACTACCTATACATCTTTTCTATTAATTGTACAAATTTGTCAAGCCTTGTAATCTTCCAAAAGATTTTCGTTTCCCCTTTTAAAAATTAGAAGCGCTTGTTCAGCTACCATTACAATTATGTCATGCCTGAGGAGAAAAAGAAAAAAAAATGTATGGTTTTACCTCACCACCACACAAGAGAAAAGATACACTTGTGTGTGTGTGTGTTTGCTCAATGTGTGCAAATGTTAATAGTGAGGAGAGGATGCCGAGTAGGGTTTTTCTTTGTGCTAATGATCCTTGATGACAGACTTTTCACATAATAGAAGTTCTCTTCAATTACTTTATTCTTCTGTGCCCATCAACATTCTCACCGCTTTCTCGTCCTTCCTCTCCTTTTCCTTCTGTCATTAATCTCCCTTCTCTTGTTCACTTTTCCCAAGAAACAAAAATAAGTTTTACTTTCTCTCTTTCTCTTAGTAGCAGTGAAACTATTGCAAGCGTAAATAGATGATGAAAAGATGCGGTTGATTTTTTATGCTTTGGAATTTCTTACAGCATGTCAGCAATGCAATACAAAACGACTGAGGAAATTGATGTGAAAGCAGAAGAATGTTAGGAATACTTTTTTTCAGAAGAGATTGACGATTGACCAGAAATAAAGGTAGAATAATGGGAGTAATTGTTTTTAAAAGCTTGAGATTTGTTTCTGTCAGCATCAAGCATGAAAACGAGATAATTAATTTAAGCGTTCAATAAGAAAAACGGTTGAATTCGAAGAAAAAGAGAACCGGTCATGATATGGTTTTACGAAAAGGGTACAGATTCTTTTTTTACCTTATTTTTTTCTTCTGTCACGTAGACTGGTGGATGTACACAGTGTCGTAGCACTAATAATGCTGTCACAAATTATAAGTTGATATTTGATGGAATACTTTACACCAACAATTTAAAGATGCACTTTATGGGTAACAATCAACAAAGGAAATATTATGGCTGCTGCCAATGAAACACTAGCTTGAAGGACAATGGCTCAAGCGAAACTGAACCGTGTTTTGGACAAAAGGCGTACAAATAATAGGATGTAAAATTCACTATTCTTTCTCTGCTCGTTTACTCCTAGCGGTGCTTTTTAATTTGCGTTGTGAAATATTATTTTTATTATTATTATTATTTTTCTCCTCTTCCCAAGCACATAATATGCATTTAATAATAGACGATCTATTGTAACAAATTGCGCACAATAGGCAATCCTGCAAAAATAAACGTTGGTTTGAAAGACACGAATATTCGGAAAACGGAACAGGAAACACACAGAGAAGGGAACCCAGAAGGATGGAAATAAAATATTTGAGAACGTTCTGTTAAAACGCAAGTGCTTGTTTGCTGTGCTTGGCCAAAAAATACGAATCATCTATCCACATAATTGTGGTTTTTATGGTGGCAGTGGGGGAAGGAAGAGAGAAAAAAAATTCTCCACTTTTACTTGTTTTTTATTATATTTGCTTGAATTATTGAATGCCTTCTTGTGTACTAGAAATATTCACACAGGCATATCTTCTCCCCAGAGTTTCCATTTCATAGACAGGCCATTAGGTATGGAATCTTCATAGTTGTCATCATCATCATCATCTCAATCCTAATCCATTTTTTGCTTGAAACTTGAGAGAGAAAAATGTGTCGCTGATGTGTAAGTTTAGTGCAGTGTATGTTTTATCAGTGATAAACATGCTTACACTCTTTTATGCGGTGTGTCGACAACCAATTTCCAAATATATGAATATATAGATGATTCTCTGTATTATTATTCCCAAACATTATAATTTTTTCATAATTTAAATACATGCTCATGATGAAACCGTTACCCTATTGACTTGGCGTCGTCGGGAAGTTGCTAATGTTTTAGTTGTGGGAACAAGTGTAATGTTGTTTTACAGTCGGAAATTTTTAGGGGAGAAGATACGCTCTTTTTATTATCATAACTTTGAAAAGATCAACATTAAAATGCTGCTGCTGCTGTTGCTTTTCTGTATCCAGCATACAAAACTGTACACTTCTTTTATAATTTTTTAAAATAAAATTTTCTAACATGACACGGGAATCAGTTTTTGAATGTAACAGTATCTTCCGTCGTCATGTAGTAGTAGATTATTAGTATGATAATGTGAATAGCAAAGTTAAAAGTATAAATATGATAACTAGTTGAAGTACATAAAATGCCACTAAAGTTCCTTTATTGCTATATGATTATCACAACAAGCCGCATCATCATAGTGCATAGTAGAAAATGATTCTCTTTCTTTTCAGGAAAAGGAGGAAATGCATAGATCTGTGGCGTGAAAAAGGCATTAAGGGAAAGTAGAAATCAACGGCTAATAAATAAATAAGTACAGGGCAATGATCTAAGATTTGGAAGAAGGAATCAGTCCACATGCACATTCTGTACATAATTTGTGTAGGCATACATAGATATATGAGTAACCGAGAATTACCAGTGTTCTGGCAAATATCTGTAATGGACAATAAAAATGTGTGCTTTACTGTTAAAAGAAGAAAATTGGGAAGTATGCGGTGGCAGTATTATTTTTAACTTGGTAACAAACGCTTCGGCTATTATTTGTGAAAGCCGGTGACAAAAGAACCTCCTGTAAGATTAAGCACCCAATTATCGATTCACTATGAAACTCACTATAATATTACAGAAAGGCGTGTTTCATATTTTGAAGTATGTGTGTTTTAATAAAGATAAAGATAATAGTAAACATAATGATATGAAACAGTGGAATCATTCCGATTTCGCTGGGACTTGTTCTTATTTTTGCTACACAGGCCATGCAGGAAATGCAACTTGCAAAATCGGCAAGAATGTTTTGAAGGAAACTGATATTGAAAAAAAACGGAGGAGATGTTTTCTTGATCCCGATGATCGTTAATCATCATCATCATCGAGAGGAAATTATGCTCCTCCCAATTATACAGAGGAATGAAAAACCCCCTCTTAAAAATTTTAAGAATAAGTGTACAGAGTTCTTTTGTGACCTCATCATCATAATCATGTACACATTCTTTTTTTTTAAATCAAGCTCAAATGAATACACCAATTCAATAAGAAACAATAATATCTTGAATATTTAATAGCGAATAAATGAAATATTTATGAACTTCCGCTTGGCCTCTTCGTCTGTACATGTACGTGTTATACAATCGCAGTACAAAAGTCCATAAAATAAATATTAAAAAGATGAGGCACCATACCGAAACACAAGTTCTGCAAAAAAATATTAAAGCAGAAGCGATACATGCATACACACGGGAATGGAATGCTGAAGGAAAATCCGGTATAAAATGAAACGAGAAAAAATGTTTTTTAAGAAGAAGAGGACAACTAATTGAATCATAAAAAAGTATTTTTAGCATTTCATTCAACACGAAATAGGGAGCGACACCCTTTTTGCTAAAAGTCAAACATTTGAGTACACCCTCATTTATCATACTTTTCATATTTCTGACATAATAATGATGACCGTAACATGTCCTATCAGCTGCTATAAAAATGCATGGTTTCAAAATTTCAGTAGAAATGGGACAAGCTACGCATATTATTGAAACATAGTAAGCCCAAGAAACATTAGAATAAGCTTTTAGATGGCAATTTTTCTTCATTAAACAAGTGACACTGTTGTTCGACACATATTATCCAAAAGTATTTTTGATGCGTGTAAAAATTTTAAAATGTTTTACGCGTTAGTTTGTTGTCAATATTACAGATGACATATTATGATGCCTAATCTTCTGTTTTTCGCTTATTTTCCTCCACATCTGGTGTAAGCAACACTTGATAGGTGAGTTTTTTTTCAATTGTTGCTGTATGTATAAGATGACACCTTAAAAATTCTGCCTATCGTTTTCACATACAGCAGTGAAAAAAGAGCAATATCTAATATCGGATGACGGTATCATAATGCCCGTGTCTTTTATTGACTGACACATATAAGTTGGCTTTTTCGCTTTTTAGATGAAAATGTATCAATGTTATGTACAAGCAGGCAGACATACGACAGTCAGTTTTTGAAGTAGGAGGAAGACATGAAAATAAAATTTAAACATCATCAACGTCACACCAACTTTTGATAAACATGTATCCATCCACATAAATAAATTGCTAATATATGATGATGCCTTCCAATCAACTCTACGACTTGCTCAAAGAACACGCTTGCTGCTATATTATTTTTAAAAGGGATATCAGTTGACAAATTTACAACTTTATATCTTCTTTCGCATTACCTCTCAAGTTTTACTTTTTTATTTATGAAATGTAATGCGCTCATTTAGCTACATAATGCATCCTATCAATTCAACAAAATACAAATGATAGCAACTCGTTTTTTCATTTGTAAAACTGAAACCACGCGAGTATAGGCATGCACGTATTAAACATTATGTAGTATTAAATGCTCACTTTTTTTTTAAAAAAAATAAAGAAAAAGTAGATATCCAATTTAAAACTCATTTTTGTAATGACATTTTCAAGAAAAAAACAGCATTTTCCAGTGTGCTCTTTTTAAACCATCATCAGCTAAAACGCTTTTCCATCCCACATTCATCTATCCATATCCCACAAGTATATAATACGTCACAGTATGCCCCGCCATCTGAAATTCTCATTTTCTCCCAGGCATTTCTCTCATATTTTTTTTATAAATCTGAAATTTGCTAGCATATGCTAGTTGCATGTATTTCAAGAACCTTCTCTTGTACCCTATCCATCATTAAAATAAATAATAAAAGTAATAGCCGTGAGAGATGCTTCAAAAACGGGATTTTGCTTAGTGGATGGATAATAATGTAACGTTTCATTGCTTCATAGAACCGTTTTCCTAGAAAAAAAAAATCAAAACATCTGTAGCAAATGATTCAGTTTTTTTTCTGTAGGTATTATACAAGCATCACGTACACAGATACCCGTATAAACATCATCAGTAGAAAACGCACATGACTGATTTTTCCTGTGGCACATGAAAACCTATTCACAATATTTTAGAGAAGAACAGAAGAGAAATATGCATTGAGAAAAAAAAAGATAAAACGAGCTACAAGAAACTTTCACTTTCAGATGCCTGTCGGTCGACAAAGCGTAATGACACGAGGATAATCTTGCTGCAAGCTACAAACACAGCACAGCACTATTGGATAGTAGTGTTGAGTCAATGAGTCATCATAACTACATTTTTTCTACTTGCAACCATGTATTCACTTGAGAATAACTGCGTGACGTGGAAAAAAATATGTTTCTACTTCCATTTAAAAATGCATGCCTTCAAAGCTACACATAATATTTTGTTGTATACGCGTTTTATTTTGAAGTTGGTAAAAACTATTTATGAAAATGTCAGCCACACAAAAAAAGTTTTGTGGCATTCCAACAAAGTAATTCTTGTGGAAAAGCGTTTTCTGGGTACACGACTATTTTTTTCCCCCAGTCAACCAATCTTGTGCAGTAATGCACATACACATATAGCACCAATTTTTTATATGAAGTTTGCTGATAAATAGCATGAGAGAGGGAGAGAGAGGAAACTCCACAGAGATTTTTGAATACTACGTCACATGAAAGTAGGTAAGCAAAGTAAAAAATGGGTAGCAGTAAAAAGAAGCAGTATAATAGGCACTTCACTTTCATGGTTTTCAACAGTTTTCAAACAACTTTTTCTTCTTCTTCTAAAGTTATGCTTTTATGATGTTTTTTTTCGTCTTCGTGCTCTGAAACTTGAGCGAGGAAGTATTAAACATGAAAATAAAGTGGATAGGATTTGCAAAAAGGGAGAAGGAGAAGGCAACCAGGAAATATATCTTTTTATATTTACCGTGAAAGTGTAGAATCCTTCTGGAATTGGTTGACCACCAAACTTGATATTGAGAGTGTACTCTCCCGCATCTTTCACCGTGTAGTATATTGAAAATGTGCCATCTCCGTTGTCCTCTATGTCAATGTCCAAATCACTGCGTAATGTGAAAACAACATAGAATACTTAATCATTATGATGATGATATGAATCATTGCAAAGTACAGAAGCGTAAACGAAACTGCCCACTTTTAAAGAGTACAGTAATCTTATTGAAAAATAGGGCATTATGCAGGAAGAAAAGCTCATCCACCAAGACCAGTCAGCCAGCCAGCCAGCCAGCCAGCCGTTTATATTATTTTAAGATTTCTTTTGCTTTCATCTCAAAATAATAATAAAAATGTACAACGTAAGAAAAAATTGCATGTTTACAGAATCCCAATGACACTCATAAAGCCGTGTTTCATATCATTTCACTTTCAATGGAAATGCCTTACCAACTACATACATACATGCATACAAATGTCTCTATACCCATGGATGATATATATGCATTTACACTGTACACGGAATGACTTTTCTAGCGGACAGAGTACTCGTGAAAGCTGCTTAGCTTCTTTCATGCATGCACCCGTGAAAATTTCACTAGATTGGAAATGCATATCGGCGTTAACAGAAAAAATAATTCAGTATAGAAATAAATGTGTTTACAAGTCAGCCTGTGTATGAAATTAGAATCATAAATCTTCGTTACCGTTTGAAAGAAAAAAAAAACGTTTTTACGGCGTACTTCAAAAAAGTTGATCTAAATTTAGACCATTTCAAATAATATTGTGTATTTTTTTCCTTGCAGATGAATATTACACGACGAGATGATGTGATTATACATCTCCTCATCATACTAATCATTAACATATAAAATTATATTTTTGTGCTTTGTATGTATCTATGAGCTTACGTATGCTTTTCGAACATTTTTTTGGAGTGAATCCCCAACAAATCGCAGCTATGTTCTGTCACGTTTGTCACAAGATACGAAATTTTTGAAAAGGAACGTGTTCAATATGCGATATGACTTTAAGTATGGTTTGCCTAGTTGTCTGATGGTAGGAATACAAAAAAATTATGAAAGCTTTTGTTGGTAGGCATCCGGGTGTAGATAAGCTTTGAAAAATGGACGGTAGGCATGGTATTCGAGTAACGGAGAATGCTTCAAGACAGACTTAGCAAGTACTTTTGAATAGAGAGTCCTCATTACTGATGAAGATGGAACGTTATCAATGCCTGACTGTTTGCATTGCATGTAGCAATTTAATAAAGTATTAATGATTTTCAGCTATCTGCTCAACAAAACCATCACAATATTGAACATGGAAAAGCCACAGATTTTTTTCATGCGTGATTTCATAAATGTTGAAATGTTTGAACATGATGTGCGGAGGAATGTTGTGTAATGCTAATAAATGGTCTTTTAAGGCTTCGTTTTTGTGAGAGATTCAAGCGGAAAAAGCTGATTGCGAACACAAAGCAAATATCATTGGCATGCTGTGTACCTTCCAGAAGTGGACCGAATTCGGCACGTTACAGCACCATAGCCAGCATTCTTTGCGTTGACAGTTATGCAGTACTCTTCCCCTATCGTCAAGGCCTTCTGCTTTCCTTCTGTGATTTTACATTTATCTGCCTGTGAAAGTGGCAAAATAAAATAATCCGAATAGTACAAACTTTTCTTGATATCCATTTAAAAGGGTCGTGCATTTCGTTACAATGCGCCATACTGAGTAAATGATTTATTAAAATACTTACACTGCCAGTTGCAAAAGACTGAACAGGGATTGGAGATGTAGGCACTTCTTTTCCTCCGTACTTGACGTTAACCTTATATCGACCACAATCGTCCGGAGTGTAGCCAACTTTGAATTTGCCGTCGCCCTCGTCAACAACCTTAACTTTTCTGGGATAGTTGTCGGGACCCTATGTAGAATAAAGGAAATGAAAAACGTTACTTGATAAAGTTCCCTTCTTATAGAATGACTAGAGCAGCATTTATTTAGATTGTGTTGTTGATACTATAAAACCTACCAGAACTTGTACTTCCAGATCACCAAACCCGGCATCTGTTGTATCTACAGTGAATTCGGCAGGAATTGAGGCTGGTATGCCTTTAGGGGAAACACCATCTCCGTAAACTTTCACTTTTTCCGGCTCCAACTTAGGTTTCACTTTCATTTTAACCGGCCTACGGGCAAAAGAATATCATAAAATAATGAGATATGAATGCTTCTTATTCACTACAAAACTGTTTAGGGAGGGGGAAAAAAAGAAACACTTACGTGTTTGGAACATCTTTTCCACAGTATTTTACGGAGGCGACTATTGGAGTACCTTCTTTAGGTGGTTTATATGACACATCGTATGTTCCATCGCCATGGTCCTTAACTTCAGCCTTGTCTTTGGCACCTGTTTGCATTCCAACAACTTGCATTACAATTTGTTTAGCACAGCACGTGCACGACAATGGTTAGTTGTACGCACGTGATGTCAACGTAATTATTTTATTTTTATTTTTTGAAAAATAACTACCTATTATATCAACATTGAGAGGAGCTCTGCCTGCTTTGGAAGCATCAACTTTAAAGTTTTGAAGGATACCTTCCCTAACATTATTCTGATCAAGTCCAGGTCCATAAGCTCTCACTGATTTAACGTCGACCGTGTGGTCAACTGGCACTTTGAAAGGGGACCCTACAAAAGTAAAAACAATGAATGGTCATTATTTTCTAATTGAATTTGCATTCCTTTGTTCTCAAAAATCTTCCAGTTTTAACAGTAGTTAATTAGAAATCCCACCTGGAATATCCTGCTCAGCAAACTTAATACTAATATCATAATCTCCTGCTTCCGTAGGTATATACTCGACGGTGCAAGAGCCATCACGATTGTCTTTGCAGTTCATTTTTGCCTCGGAAGGTCCCTCAATAGCCAATCCTAGTCCACCAGTTCCAGCACCTTTTTTGTAAAACAAAAAAATCAATTAATATAAATTCATGTAAATGGTTTTTGTCACGGTTTTTCTAAGCA
>JAHZMZ010004518.1:0-10670 GCA_027743805.1 Lepidocyrtoides sp. E14 | reverse complement strand
GTTTTTTTTTTATTTTGTAATGTTGCAGCATCCCATGCAGCACTCTTTTGCCCTATCAATTACGCCGATAGCGAGTCACTTGTACACTTCAGGTTCTCAACGGAATACATATATCAACCTTAGTTTGGCAATAATACCGGAGTTCAAAGTTCAAAATCAGGGAAACCAACTGGTATTGCACACTGCAATTGGAAAATTATTCATTTCAAGTCTAGTCGACCCAACAGCAACAATAAACATGAAACGCGAGTGCATGGGATGATTGAAAACAAGCTG
Source organism: Lepidocyrtoides sp. E14 (assembly GCA_027743805.1). NCBI lineage: Eukaryota > Metazoa > Arthropoda > Collembola > Entomobryomorpha > Entomobryidae > Lepidocyrtoides > Lepidocyrtoides sp. E14. The sequence continues at coordinate 10,394 of JAHZMZ010004518.1, read as the reverse complement.
TGCTTTGGGCACAAGGAGCTATGCAATTTTTGTGCAACGACCTTGCTAACAACAAGAGAAAACCTACCTTCATGACCATCATCATCACGCAGAAATCGTTGATCTAAGATCTACAATCTACATTGTAGATGCACAGTTTCATCAGACACAAAAAATATTTTCAGCTTGTATTTTTAACCCTTTCTATTTTTTTTTCTTGTAACCCTTCAGAGAATTCCTTGACATTTTGTCATTGATTTTGTTGTGCTGATGCCTTTGTTGTCATTGTTTTGTAGATAAATCGTTGATGCATTTAATTGTTACGCAGTTTGGTGTTTACTGTAGAAGTCTTTGTTGTTTTGAGATGATTGTTGAATAATAGTTTTAAAATCAATAGATATTGTTGTTACCTTCTCAAGGTCGTCTTTTACACAGAGTGGTAAAAGTAATAGTATTAATACTAGTCACGTAACATGATATGATTTTCTAGGTGCGACCTACCCACTATTCGTAATACTAATTTAATGCTAAAAAATTTAGTACTATTTATTTGCACTTAATTTTATGAGCTGTTGAGTGTTATACACCAATCAATCAACGTACCTTTATCTAGTCTTCCTATTCTGATATGTATTTTGTAAAAATAAAAATGTTGCTATGCATTTCTTTGCCATCTTTATTTCAGCCAATTCAGCTATTTTTGTTTCATTTTTTTTCCAAGATCAATTGCAGTACTTATCATCATCTATGAATGTAATTAAAAAGGGAATAAAAATTTGGTACACAACTTATACAAGAATACGAGTACTTTGTCCAACGCCTATTTTCGGTAGGACTAGCATGAGAATGCAGCATTTTTGTGCTTTTGAATGCAGTCTTTTTTATCTCAACTTTTTTTACTTCAGTATCGCAGTCGCCACTCTTTAGAGCGCCACACTGACGTTATTCAACAGGTTTAGGTGTGGTCAAACAGAACACCACTTACTATTCTTTTCAATTTGGTATTAGCTCCTTGGGTCTTGCTCTCGTGAAATTAGATCAGTTAGAATATGACAATGAAGAACATTTTTTTTGGTGGAATCGTTGCAGCTATATATCTGATCAGCTTTTGACATAGTTTATTTCCAGGTAGCATATAATTAGTACGACAAACTCTATCATTGTGATAAGCATGCACATGTTTGATGACCGTAAAACCCTTTTTATGTCCAGCTTGTTCCTCAAACGACCCGTAATGTAACCGACAACTTTTGAGAGCATTACCATTCATTAGCATAAATTAATTTGCTTTATGAATAACTACATGTCAGCGACATTCCATATTACCAAGTCCGATACGTGAAGGTGGAGAAGCCAAATTCTTCTACAGGCTGTAAAACTACATTTTAAAAATGTTCATGACACCATATAACATTACTGGAAACGTAATCCAAGATGTGAATCGGTTCCAACATCTCAATGGAATACTTTTTATAGCCGCAATTTTTTTTAACTGTACTGCATTTGGTCACAGGGTTAGCTACCGACAGCATGATACATGTATATGAAGTTATTTTACATAACACACAAAAGTCCCTCTTTTATTAGCCAGCAGTAATAGCTTCATACAGAGCACTACATTAAGTAGGATGGGAGTTGCCCGAGATATTCATTTCGACAGTTGAAGTAAAAAGTTGAAATTTTAGTGTTGTTACAACAACCATCATTGCCGAAATTGGCTGGGGCTGAATCACTGTTAAATGAAGCAGTTCATCAGAATTCTGCTGGGACCGCTGACTACTAACTGAAATGGGCACATAATCAATCAGCATGACCGTCAGCATTATCGTCATAGTAATAATTTGGCGATTTTATGCTCGCTCAAGTCAGTGAATATGAATAGAATTTTACGTAGCATATATTATCTGTTTTACTTATCTCTCTCTCTCTCTCTGCTCCCCGTTGAGTAAGCTTTGCTTCTTAATAAAAATAAAATGTAAAAAAAGTACAGAGTTTATAAAACAAAATAAATTACTTGAAAAAGTATAAATACAAAATTGGAGCAGCTTCTTTTCATATATTTAGTTTATGAATTTATATTGATTTAGCCGTATTCGTCTATAAAGTTGACGAATTTTGAGAAACAAATCATCAAAAACTAACAGTTAAATTACTTACAAGCACAAGCATAATATGGTCATGTAGTAAATATGCATGCATTGCTGGAAAGTATTCATTTTGCTAGCTTTTACTGAAATTGAAACAAAGTTTATAATTTCTATTAGGTGTGCTGTTTTGATGATATACTAATGATTCATTAGAGTTTGCGGAGAGAAGCGTTGCTCAAGAAATCATTTGTGGCAAAGTTGACATCTCCGTCACATCCCTAGATTGATAGTAAATTGCATTTGGAGGTCACTGACATTAAAAATGTGTGTAAAATCGGCAAAGTTAATATTTGTAATTTGGTATGTTGATTGAGTACAGACAGACAAACAATAGGTGACATTAACCATGTCAGTGCAGCTATCACTATCATTTGACGTGTCTTTTTGGATATTTTTACGATGCATTGTGCTGCAATTGTAAGGAAAATTGAACATAAAAATAGCTGTGTACGTGTTTGCGTACATTCTTAACACAACATGCGTAGACTAAGTACTCATAAAGATTTACAACATATTGTATTGGCTGTAGAAGAAAGAAAAAAAATGCATTTTACATGGAAATAATAACAGTAAATGACAACAATAACTGACAGCAATAAATGACATGATTTTTACCAAATTTTGTTTGTATCCTATTTATTGTTACTGTCTTGCTGAAAAACTACTTTAGCTTGAGATAGGTACTAGTAAATACGGTGACGCGCTGAAGACAATGCATTGCATAAGCAAAACTGCAGCATGTGGTTATATTTTTGAAACTATTTTTCATATTTCATGATTCAAAGCACAAAAAAAATAAAGTACATGGAAAATACTTAGTCAAACGAAAATATTTATATTGATACACATTGTATTTTGCTGTAGCAGACCAGCTAAAGTACAATTTCAGATAATTTTGAGGAAATAACAACAATATGATAACCAATAACGTGCTTAACTGTGGGAATTTCTAGTAAGTACCAAATCAAATTTTGTTTGTTGTGTACAAACCGGCGACAGTCTGGCCGGACTGTTCCTGCTTGTAAAATTCTAGAAAAAGGGCAACTAACTTCAAGGGTCAATATTTCGACAATTCTAGATACTGACATGATTTATGATACTTTCATGCTTTGAACTATTTGGGGTTAGAACTTGGGGTACTCAATGTCATGATGAACACATAGTGCATTCATAGGTGCATGCCCTCTTGTTTATGAAAAATGGTAAGGCTCAGTGAATTTGATGTGGATACTTTTTGGGAAAACGTAGTCACTCAGAAAAATACCATATTATCATGAAAAACAATGGTATGGCATTCACAGTAGCCATGAGGCACACCAACAAAAATCCCAGCCTAAGTATAGGAAGAAGACTTGGGTCTAAATTTAATATAGGTATGATGTCCGGTGTTAGTTAGCTCATATGTATGTACCACATTATTTGCTGATAATATGATGATAATATGCGTAGTTTCTGTGATAGTTTCACTTTGATGACGATCATACCCACTAATACAAAATGTGGCATGTTGTACACGGTAGTAATTGTATGTAATTTTAAAGTTTTAGTCTGCCTCCTCTGTACGGTATGGCGATAATGCAAAATGATAGTTTAGTAGTAGTCAATCACCTCCTTGTCGTCGGTTGTCACCACTATAGGATTAGTACAGCAAGGAACAATAATAGCAGCAGTATAAATGCAAGCCAAGAGTAAAAATTCATTTCTTTCGCAGAGTTCAGTTTGTTCGTAGTCAGTATCAAGCAAGCAGCTCATCAAGCAAGTGCACAAAGTTGTTCATTCATTTCTTCCTCAATACATTTTTTTTTCTTGTAAAATTGCAAGTAAAACCAAAACCGTTCCGTTCTTATCCTTTTGCAAGAAGCTTATCCTTCTCTGGAGATCTGGAGACTGACGCTTATGTAGTGCGTGAGTGAGTGAGAGGCGGAAGAAGGCTCATTGTTTGCGCGGAATATTCCTCTGGTAAGGTTGATATTATACATACACATAAACTGCTTCACTTTTGAATTTGTCAAAGGTTAATTTCATAGTAATATTCGCATTGACATTGGAATTAGAATGACAAAGAGTTGAAAAATCAGTACGTGCATTATTATTAGCAAGTATTCCAGGAAAAACTAAAACTGATGCATGTGATTAGATAGTCATTCACTACTAGTTATCATATATCCAGGGTGAATAATCCAGCACATACTACAGTAAAAAGCCATGTGGACGGGAAAACAGTTGCTTTGCATAAAATATTTATAACAGCAGCAGTGAGGGTTTTTCGTGTTTGGATGCATTACATTATATGCCGGTACTAGCAACATTGAAACGATTTACATAAGATTGACAAGTTGTAGTAGTAGTAGTAGTCGTCTAGTTTATCTTTTTTTCTTGGTGTTATGTTGTTTGCATCCAGGAAGTCTAAGTACTTTTTTCCATATTATGTGTTTGTCGCTTGTCTCCGTGACTATATTTATACTCCATTTTTTTAAGATCAGTCACAACAGCACTGTACCATTTGGCATTTAATATAGATAATAGGAAACCAGTAGTAGTGCAGTACAATAATAATTAGCAGAATGAAATAACTCTTTAGTATAAATAGCATGCTAAACTTGACATGATTTGGAATGGAAACAAGTTTATTTGGCTAATGCAGTTATCCTCTACCGTTTACAATTTTATAGATATTACCTATGTTGTTTGATGAAGCAAGTAGTTCATACCGTAAACGGTGCAACTCTTTTTTTTTTGCATTTACACAATGAACAATGTCAACACTTAATTGTATTCGATTAGTGCATCATCATTTTATGCATCTCATTGTCTCTTGATAAATCGTAAACTTAACTAGGCCAACATAAAGTTGAAGATGACAGCTTCCATTGCACCTCTGAAAAGATAATTGATAATTGATTTTTTTTCTATATTAATTCATACGCTTTATTTAACCATAACTACCTATTAGAATATTATACTTTGGTACACGTGTTGAAGTGCTGCTGGCTATTGTGCAACAATATCCTCCAAAACTGTATAAAAATTCCTGCCTTGAAATGCAGATTTACATAATTCCGAGTGCAGAATGAATGTAGAGAATTGATTTGATTGATTGGCATGTTAAACAATTGGATTGAACTGATCTCATAGAATAGCAAACACGGAGATGATATTGATGATGGTAGTGATGACGGTTAATAAAAAAAATATAAATAGAATTAGATCCGGCGGGTTCTGGTGATCATCTATAATGTGCTACTGCAGGTTCATACATACTTAGGTACCTACGCAATAGCATTGCTCGGGCAAGCACATGTCTGATGCAGTGGCAAAGTTATCTCTTGCTCAGCAACGTGTGTGGTCTTTACTACCACTCTTCTTTTGATGCCGTCATTAATCAAACTCGGATCATTCAGCTTCTGTATGTCATTGTGTCCATGCACTGATATCGAAACAGTTGTCATTATGTCAATTTAAACAATGAGTAGTTGCCTATGGAAGTTCCGATTTTTTTAAACACCAAACCATAGAATTGCAGGCATAACCATGCATACAACATTTTTGCTTCCTTCTTGCTATCGAATATATTTTCAATGCTAATTGGGCACACTTCAGTAATTTAATAAGCTTGACATATGTATCTGTATGTTTAAAAAATATTGACAGAAGATATTTCTCAAAATCAAGAGATAATGGCAAAAAATGCATCGAAATACGTTCATTTCGGATTTACTTGAGTACGTAATCAGATCAACTTGTATTTTTTTTGGATTCTGAAGTATTCCGTCTACCTTATAAACTACATACCTATTGGTATGGAATTTTCAATCTTATTGATTAACGTGATTGTCAAGGCAGGTATCGTCACAGTCATCAGCTAGCTAATCTAACATGTCTACTGTCGTCAGCATTATCAATTTGCCCCTCTAAAAACCCACCCATGCACATTCCTTCCTATTCCTTTTCAGTTACGTCTACGTCACTTTTTTACTTGGTATACGTGTCTATCTATCTATGGTCAAATATACTTTGAAAGCTTTTTTTTACTACGAATGAAAAGAAAACAATGCTCTTTTACTTACTCATTCCCATGTTGTAAATGGGGCTAAACAAATCTAAGAAATTGGTATTCTCAAATGTTAATTTAGCGTGATTCATTCTTATTGCATGGTTCAACTTCTCGTCCTAAGAAGTTTCGCATATAAAAGTATACACTCGCGTACTCGTCTTTGACGCAATTTGCATAATCTTGACGACTTTTTACAATATTATTTAGTTTACTTCTTACTTTTATATGGAGTTTTATTTGAACGTAAATTATGCTCAAAAATGGAACCGGGTTTCTTGAACTTTTACTTTCAATTTCCTCCTCTCCCTTTTCAATTTTCTTCACTACAATCGAAAAGTATTTACCTAGTTAAGCAAGTCAAATATTTAAATCTATTTGCCCTGAATCATCAAACAATCGTTTCTCTTGCTTCTAAATTTCACTAGAATGGGAAGCTAAAATTCTTGAAATTCTTGAAAACGGTTGCTGACTTTTGTCAATATTATTTTTCCTTATTAGCTTATCCATGTCATGCGTAGTAAATAGGTATTCCTTCCTTAATGCAAGCCCAAACTAAGCGTACCTACTGTAGGTCAATGCATTTATAATATTGGATTCAATTATTACACGTTTAAGACGAAACAACTTTATTATACATAGGTTGAATTCACACCTATAATAGTTCATTTATTTTCATAACTTTTCCCTCACGCATTTATAAACTGTTCATAACAAACACAATGTTTATACCAAGTGCTTATCTATTTTACTTTTGCTACATTTACATGGAGAATCATTCATGATGATGAATGAAGTAGTAATTTGTAACGGGCCCTAGTTGGCCGCCATTCACTTCTTCAGTTGTATTTGTCTTCGTGCTTTGCATTTTGCATTCCTTCAGCTAAAGAAAATAGGTGATAAGAATGAAATCATTGTACAAGAGAACAAACCAATATTACCAATATTTATAAGTACCAAAACGCCTCATTGAGATCATACAACATTTACCTTTTTGTTTACTATTACTGAAAGACATTTTCTTTACATTGATTGGCTGTCGATGATCGATTTGGAGGCATTAACGGTAGGATGGGTTCTCTTATATACCTATGCATGTATTTTCATTTATCTTTGGACACTTCACAATTCCTCATGTCTAAACTGTACTAAACGCATGCTGGATCAGATCATATATTAAGAAAAATTTAGCATGGATTTTTTTATTAGGGTTCTTAAAATTATGTACTATCAAATTTTCCACTCATTTCCTTGAGTGAAGTGAGTCACCAATCTTATGTATTACTATGATGCATTAAGTTTTTTTTTATGATCGAATTGATATCACTCGACAAAAGTTTTGAAGGATTGTCAATTGTATGCGTATTAGTTGATTTTTTACAATGATGAGTGAAGTGGAGTTTTGAAGTTCATAGTTCATGTGAACGTTGTAATTTTGTTCCAATAATTGCATACGTAAAGCAAACTTGATTAACTTATCCCAGCAGTCGGTTAATCCACTTGTCAATTTTTATGACGACAGTGACAGTAGTGTAGTAATTAGGTACTAAGGACAGAATAAAACTGAGCCCAGATCGTAATAATATGCATTGTGAATGCTTAAAATACTTAAATTTATGTCATCCGAAAATAAAATGGAAAATTACTTAGATCAGGCACATTCATATATATTTTTTTCTGCTGTCTACTTATATACAGTCACATGCTTACACGGACTACCTATATATTATGTACCTATGTCGGATTTATCTATTTTAAAACATTTTTTTTTCTTCTTTTCCTCATTTAAGTTGTCAGTATCAGTATCGGGGTTGTCGTTAGCAAAAAAATGGATGTTATCGATATCGAAATATCATACAAATCCTTACAATGTGCATAAAGCTAGGTGAGGCGTATTCCATCTTTTTATCATCTCTTGTGTGAACGCAAGTGATGTGTTATCGTTGTCAACGTTGTTGTTCTAAAACTGCTGTTTACTTTCTCTAATCCGTTTCTCCTCTTCGTTATCATCGTCACCATCGTTGACATATGCCTCGTCTGGATGTGTATGTCATATAAGCTTTTAGTGATAAATCATTACATCTTCCCTCCCATTATTTATGATCATGTTGACTATAGCTGATTGATTGATTGATTACTTTTTCGTAATATGTCCATACCTAAGAGTGCATTTTACTATGTTTCAACTTGTGAAACAAAAGTTTTGCATTCAGCCGAGCGTGAAGTGTATAATTATAACTAATTTATTAATTAATAAATTATTTCTTTGAATATAAGTAGAGTTGTGCATAGTATGTACTTTGATGCCCTTTTGGTGAAATCTTTTCATAAAAAACACATTATATCGCTTGACCCAAGTCTAAAAATGTTCGGGTTCGGGACCCACCATCATGAAAAGTAAAAACATGACCTCATACATGGTAGCGGGTATATAGTGATGAGTAGATATCGTTGACTGAAGATCAAAACCTCAACCTTCCCAAAAATAGTTTCTTTTCATGCACTTCTATCTATCTCATATTATGTGTCATATAATGTAATGAATGTCTGTTCATAAATTGTATACCCTGACTCAGATAAACTATGAGATCTTCACAGTAAACGAGACAGGGCAGACGTAGGAGTCAAAGACCATTTTTGAACTGATGAACTCTGCACCAGAAAAATATATGACCGTGATGTGGCGTATAGTTTTCTCAATAACAAACTACAATCAATTTTTTCTTGAATGAATGCCTAATTTAGATTGTGACTATGTCTTACTCTCAATGGAGAACCAAGATTATTAAATATTAGTACAATGCAATGGTATAGGATTTTTGTCATTTGTCTACACAAATGTCATTCTTATTTTTGTTTTTTTCCCAACTCATTGTTCATTGTGGCACCAGAGAGATAAACATTTTTGGGTAGGTCACACTACTTTAACGTAATAAATGCGCCAATACGTAATGGCATTTTAGTTTTCCCACATGTCTCAAAAATTTCATTTTAAGATAATCTTTGATAATTTTTGTGTCCAGCAGTCGCGATAGAAAAAGGAACTCGATAATACTGTACAGTAGTATAGTACCCCAGTAATCCCCGTGTTTATAACAAAAAAAATATATATCACTGCATTTTCTCTTTACATATCAGTTTTGCTATCACACGGTATTTATCATTAATTGCTTTTTATGATTCTGGCAGTCACTTTGGCTAAATAGTAGTGGGTTATGTTATAATAAAAGGCATGAATTGACGACAATAAAAAATATATGACTGCCTGTGATACTATAGTACAATGTTGTACTAGAAGCAAAAATGAAAGGGAGATTAGATTACGTAGAGAACAAAACCAAAATCTATCTATTTTTTACTGTACTTTTTTTATTACTTCTATTACCTACATAACAAACCATTTCGTTGCTGCTGTGTAGATATGTATGTAGGTATATGTGTGTAACAGTTAAAGTGACTAATGATCGAATGTGCAAACTGCGCCTGTACCCTCTGTCTGTTGCACCCTCAAACATGATAGTTTTTTATTACATATTTGTAATATGCCATGTTTTTTGCTGCATTCAAATCAAATCGTATAATATTTTTTTGGCTATTTGATTTGTGAACGTGTACGTGTGTCTCCCTGAAATATTATTTATTAGAACAATGATGCATGACCACCTGTTGAACTACAAGAGATGTGTGCCTATGACATGGCAAGTCAGATAATCTACTACGTGTCTCTGTGGTAGACTTGCACTCACTCTGTCAAAAAATTGTAATAGTGATGATCACGATGATATGATGATGGTGGTGATGATGATGATGATAGTATTGATGATACTAGATTGCATGATTTGCATGCTACAACTCCAATGATTTTACAGAGCCACCATGTAGGTACATACATGAATTGAATGTTAAAAAAGAGCAAGGTATTTTCCATGATGATGATGACAGGAGAAGGTTTGCTGGCCTGGCTTGTTTGACTTGTGATCAAAAACGAGATGCAAACCAGCAGCAGCAAGCATTTTTTGCCACAAGAGATCAGTTGCATTTCAGCTGTACTTTTATGCAGACGTCTTTTTTTTCTATCTGTTCACTTCTGTCATGATCAGTTGGTGTAGGTGCTATAGTGTGCATTCCACTACAACAAAGGGATTCAGTAAGCAAACATTTCTCATGAAAAAAATCGTCATTATTATTTCCAGGTAAAGTGTTACTGGAACTGATGG
>JAHZMZ010004517.1:0-12138 GCA_027743805.1 Lepidocyrtoides sp. E14 | reverse complement strand
ATAACTATAACAATGGAATTGATAGAACTTAAAACCAATGATGCAAAAATAAGACATTTTAATTGTCCATTTGTCAAGTGCAGTCACGAAGCGTTGTTAAACGACGCAATTGTTTTTGCGCGGATTATATTATTAATACTTTGAATTTGTTCTGTGACAATGCAAGTGGTTACACTGTTTCACGAATCGTTTCAATGGATGTTAAGATAGCTGAAAATGGACCAGTGCGACCAAAAGGTTACATACCTCTTCCCAAAGAACTTAGATCAAAAAATGGATTTATCAATCCTAAATCCAAAAAAGGAAATTGTTTTCAGCTAGCAGTTCTATGCTGCCTTTACAGAGACGATATAGAATTAAAAAAATACCCTGGCAAGAAATTTAGGGATCTAGACCACATTCACAGAATAAATTTAAAACGAAAATGGGAAGACCCAAACTCGTATAAGCAAGTTATAGAAAAAGTAAAAAGAGAAAAGCTTCTTGATTTTACTGGTTTTGAAAAGGACTTTCCTTTAGAAAAAATTCCTGACTTTGAACAAAAAAGCAGGGTGAGCATCAATGTATACGAGTATAAAGGGAAACAAGTGAAGGTATTGTACCCGTTAAAACTTACATCGTATGATTTTCCGCAACTTTGCGATTTATTACTAATATCAGCACGCAACCTTCCTGATTTATAACAGCTAGAAAATTTTCAGAAATACGGAAGCGATTATCACTTTGCTTCAATTATTGACATATTATACGCGCTAAATGAAACTGGAAGACCAAGGGGAAACGTACGTAAGTGGTGTGATACAGTAGTCAGAAGTGACTTCCCGAAGCATCAGAAGTACTGTAAAGCCAAACACGATTCAAATTTCCCCCCGAAAATATAACGCACTACAAATTTAAAGATTATCAATCTACCTTTCCACACCCATTCAGAATCTATATGGATACGGAATGTTACAATGAATCTGATGGTCACGATCAAAATGAGACAGGTAGCTTGTCTCATTTTGACAAAACAACCTGTGTTCCTTGTCGACCGTCTAAACTGGATAAAGCAGTTTTTGATTTTGAAAACCGAGTTCAATGTCCTTTGTGCTTGTCTTTATCTACTGAAAAATGCAAAAAAGTTTTCCATCATCATCACCTAGTTTGGAATCATAAAGTTGATACGGTACAATGGTTTACAAATAACTATATTTAACTTGACAAATTTAAAGATAAATCTCTCAGACATAGTGTTTCCTTTCATCTAGATATACTAAGTCTGCACACTTCTTCTGCGGAATCCAACCAAAACCCCGGTTACAGTACACGGGCTAACAACCTTTGACAGCCATTTGCTTATAAGAGCTCTAAACCAAAAATGGATAAAATCGCTTGATATTGTTCCCAAAAATAACCAATTTTTTATGTCCTTCTCCGTTAATTCAAGTCTTATATTTTTGGATTCATATCAATATCTGACTGCGCCACTAGAGAAACTTGTTTAACGCTTAAAAATAAATGACCAACTTATAATGCAAAGGCGATTAAGGCTTTTGTATGACGATTTTAATGAAAGAGGAAATGTGGACCTACTCTTAGAAAACAATCCTTTCCTCATTCATTTATTACCAGTCCTGCTTCTTTTAATTATTAGGGGCTTCCACCGAAATCAGGTGTTTTGACAAACTTCGGGGTCAAGAAACATCAAGTGCAGATTATAATCACACGGAACAGGTGTTTGAATCGTTCAAGTGCCATAGTTTAAGTGATTTATTGGAAATCTACTTATCGTGTGACGTCTACCTACTTGTGATGGTGGTAGAAAATTTTATTGAAACCTGCCTAAGTGATTATGGTATCAGTCCTCTCTATTCAATGAAGCTTAGCGGTTTCAGTTATAATGCTGCTATGTTCTGTAGTAGAGGGTTTGAGTACAGGAGAGATCTAAAAATGATTGCATTACTTGAAAAGAATATAAAAGGTGGCATTTCATTTGTTAATACTAAAATTTGCAAAAGCTTTTCGGAACGCTTGGTACATGAAGGCGTCACGGACAAAGATCGTATAGAAATCTTGTCAGTGGATGGTACATTGAATTATCTCTACTTCAATTATTTAATATTATTGCTCGGGTTAGGAATACATTTTATTAATATTTTCAACACAGGAAATTCACTATATGGTTACGCTTTAATGCAATATCTACCCTTTGAAAATAATCAATGGATGACAGAAGATGAGGTATCCCAATTAGACGTTCCAAATATCCCAGTGGACACAGGAACAGGATATCTTCTCATCGTCAGTCTACACGTGCGTAAGAGTGTTCATGATAAAACTAACGCTTTCCGTTTTTGTCCAACAAAGGGATTTGTGTCGTCAAATGAGTTATCTGATTACCAGAAACACCTTATTAATATGTATTAGCCCAACCTTTCTAATCCACTAGAAAACCAAAAACTTTTGCTGACGCTACATGATAACGAGAAAGTTGTAATTTACTATAAGTGACTTCAGTTATACATAAGGCATGGTTAGTATAAAATAAAGCGCATGGTAGAAAAAAGTTTACCAAGAAGCCATTTTTACGCGATTTCATACAATATAACATAAAAGTAAGGAATAATGCAAAAGATGACTTCAGTAAATCCATTGCGAAAATGGTTAATTGCAGTACTTTTGGCAAACTACTCGCTGTAAGTCAGAACCTAAGGATAGTCTGTTGCACATCTAGGGTAAAAGCTCTAAAATTGATTGCACAACATAACTTTCAAAATATAAAGGTATTAAAGTCAGATTTCACGTTATTTTATATGAAGAAAAACGCATCGCTGTTTAATAAAAACTACATAGCAGGCTATTTTGTGCTGAAGATTGGTGGATTGATGCTGTATACATACTGCTACGAAATCATTTATAAGCAATTTCGTCCCCGTGCTCGTATATTAATGAGTGATACAGATAGCGGTATTTTTAGAATATTAGACTATAACAAGAAATATACATCCGATTTAAAGCAACTGTCGGAATATTTTGATTTTTCGAATCCTCCGAAAGAGCATGTTTTATACGATAATTCTAAAGCTAAAAAACCTGGTCTACTTAAGATAGTTCATGACAGAGTACTCGAATTTGCTGGCATCCGACCGAAAATGTATTCCTGTAAGCTACAGTGTGAAACGTGCGGAGCAGGTTACTATGTTCATTGTGAAAAGTGCAAAAACGGAGAAATTCGAGAAATGTTAGCTAAAGGTGTTCCGCGTACCTGCCTTAGTCGTATTAGTCACGGTTATCTTGTAAGCGTCATACTTTCAGACGGTATGATGTATGTAGATTACCGTAAAATACAATTAGTCGATCACCTTCTTTCAATATTTGTCTGTCGAAAGCTTGGTTTTCATTGTCTTGACTTGACAAGAATATGGTTTACTAACGAGGAGCCATCCCTAGGTGATTCCGAGCTATCGGCTTGTGGTTTTCATGATTCATAGCTCCTACCAAGATAACCCACCATGCCAAGTCTCAGGTCCGAATGGCTTGTCGTTTTGGAAAAAATTGAAAAATAAATTTTTTGAGAATTTTTTTTCGGAATCCTTATGGGTTTTAACATGGGAAAATTAAACGTTGATAAGGGTGTTTGGAGGGTTTGAACTGTTTTTCGTTAATGTTTCATATCTTCTCAAATAACAAGCAGGCAAAGAATTTTACGTCGTTGCCATGAGACCAGAATTTCTGAAAAATAGCCCAGGGTTCCCCCTTATCAACGTTTCATTTTCCCATGTTAAATCCCATAAGGATTTCAAAAAAAAAAAAATCTCAAAAAATTTGTTTCAATTTTTTTCCAAAACGACAAGCCATTCGGACCTGAGACTCTGCATGGTGGGTTATCTTGGTAGGAGCTATGAATCATGAAAACCACAAGCCGATACCTCGTAATCACCTAGGGATGGCTCCTCGTCAGTATGATGTATTCAGATCTGCTGTACGGTTTCATGTTTTACCTATTTAAAATTTGTTTTTGACTTTATAACTGTACATTTTTCATTGTTATTTACATTAGTATAATGTCACAGTGTTCGAAGTCTTTTTCTTATCTTTTGGCACTTCGGGATGTAATATGCTAAATTCATAAAATTCCGTACAACTGATATGGCTGAAGTGCTTCTCTGAATGTAATGGCTTTGCTGCGGAGAAAACTAGATAGTACGAAACGATACTAAACACCAAAATATGGGTTAATCCTATTCAACACATTGGATTTCATTATGTATGATTAACCATTTGCCCGACGGACTTGCTTACTTATCTGTTGTAAATACGCTTAATAGAGATTTCATATTGTGTGAGTTGAAAAAACCGTAATTATAGAAAGTGCAAATATTAGTGTCAAACATTATACAACATTCTCTTTAATAAACCGTACCTTAAGAACCTGTAGGATTCCGGCAGCATAACAGAAACAGGTAATAATATATCGTTTATTATAAAAAAAATATTTGCTCTTATAATAATAATCCATATTTGGATTTGTCACATCATTTAAATACTAATACCTCACATAAAATATGTACATAAAATTTCATCCTTTTCACAATAAGATTTCAGAGAAAGAATTTTCTGTCAGTTGTTGTATTTAATTTGATAAAAAAATAATAGAAAACGAAAACGCGTCACGTGTAAAGAAATATCACAAAAAAAAATGCGTTTATTATTAGATATTCAAGCATACTGACGGATTTTTTTTTTCATACGGTAAGAAACATGATATAACACATACATTACAATAAATACTACAAAAACACTTGCTAAATCCATAGACAATTCTAACCCAATATTTAAAAAATCTTATATTTTTATCTTGAAAAACTATCCAAACTTCGATTGTTATTCTAGACGCGTAAATGTAATCTAATAGGTATACTATATTATGTTTACTTTACTATGTAAGTTTTGATTAAAAAGTAAAAACTAAATACATATTACGAATTGAATATTTTTTGTACTGAGTACTGACCTATGCATATGAAATGGATACCTTTTTAATAAAAGTGGATAGATGATGTCATGTTGACTTTTATTCTGCAACGTGTTGTGTAATATTCATGTTATTGCAAATAAGAATAGTTATACATGTCGTGTAGTCATGATTTTATGGTTATCTTATCATAATCAAAATATCAAAACCTTTCAAAATAGTTTTCACTACATATTTATTCCTTCCCGTTTTCCCAGTGTTTTGATTGGACTCGTAATAATTATTGTCAACAGAGAAGCCAAGTGCGAGATTGGGAACGCAAACGGGAAGTATCATCATTAATCACATAGCAATGTAACAATGGCATGTCATACAACTCTAATGTCCTTTGCATGTGAATGCGTAAAGCCACATATTTGCAATTCACACGTACATGTATCTACTGCCTATTTTCGCAATTTCCCACTGTCACGCGAAAGCCTCATTCAAAAGTGGATAACATGAAATATGTATCCTACGTTTAATGACGATTACATTACAGGCCTCCATGCTCGTTTCTCTGGTTCTGAGTAAGTAACTTTGGCTGGATTTTGATATCCAAAAACTTTTGGACTTGTGAAAATCTGAAAATCACTATATGCGTTCGAATCGACTTAATTTTCCTGGTTGGTTGAATAAGCTTTATTTAAGCTGAATTCATTTCGATTGGCCAAAATGTAAGTGTATTAAATAGTAGGAAAGATAGGGTCTTATTGTGTTATTATTATTATGTACGTGCCACACAGCGACTTTGAAATTAATAACAGCAGAGCGGCCGTGAGCTGCACGCCTAGCCAGTTTGTAATATTAAACGCATAAATTAAAATTGCATCGTGACAGGAGAACCATTAGTTGGCCGCGTAATTACTTGTTTTAGTAAAACTTGAACTATGAAACTAATGCAATTGGCGCTGTTTTATTATTCGACTGAAACTTGGTGGTCAGTAGTAAAGCCTACAAAAGTTTCTATATTAAAATCCATTAATAGCATATAGCGTACTGTATCATTTAGTAATTAGAAAGTAAAAGGTTTTACCATGTGGTTTTAAAAATAGCGGAAATGTCACAGTTTGTATTTCATTTCTAGTCCAACTTGGAGTTAATTATGATGAGTAAAAGCAATGGTTTTTGAATTTTAAAAAGGAACTGTATGCTCTTTTTATCCACTTTTGCTGACAATAAAACTGGTTGCAATGAATGCATGCATGTACTAGATCTCCTAGATTAAAAGATAAGATCAAGGACAATCTTTTTCACACATGTATGTAACGTTATCGTGCAAATTATGCATTATACATACCTAAACCCAGGATGAATACTAATTTAAAACCCGCCTTTTGGAAACGTCGCGTTCTTCAAGCAATACAGCAAATAAAAAGTTTACGCAACACAGTCTTATTTTTTTGGCTCTTTTGATTCTTGAAAACTTAAAAATTCATCAACTTTCTTTTTTACCATCGTGTTTCTGTTCATTTTCTGCTTTCTAAACTTAATACCGGGTGAGCAACCTAGTACTATTATTATCATCATCATATTACTTTTTTTGCTGCCATATGGTACAAACAAATACACAAGCGGGTCTCTTTGCACATTTATAAATTTTTAATAAAGTTGAGGAAACAACCTTTTCCCAAAGACATTCATCTCGTTCTACATACACCATACAACGTGACAGCCATAAACCATGTTTTCTTTCTTTCTTCGTTTTATTACCAGCTTCTGTTTACGACGAATACTGCTGCTGGAGTACTTGACTACAACAACGCAGAGACAATAGCAGTAGTTGTGTGTACGCTCTCCCTCTTTGGATCGATCATACTTTTTAGCATCTTACACATATTATTACACTACCGTGTTGTTTGAGCGTACACAACTATAGTAATACATATAGGAATGACGGCGAGTTTTCAACTTTGAGTATTTCTTGTAGAATATAAAAAAAACATTCATAAAATAAAAAGGGATAGATTTATATTACTATTAATAATACATAGGTACGCATGTATATTATAATGTATATCTTGCACACAAAATATATGCTTTTACACACTCCCATAAATTACGGTATGTTTTATTATTTCCATCCGTAGAAATATTGCTGTACTCAGATATTTATGCATGTATATATTATGTAGATATTACTCATTCAGCTTTCACATCTTACCTATCTTGAGGGGTAACATGCATAGTTTTCTCTTTCTGTCCACGTTTTTTCTCTTGCGCACTGGAAAACAAATAAACTTTCGCAAAAAAGTTCAACAAAAAATTATAGTAAAAAAATCATCCATTTTGCTACGTAGGTTGATGTAGGTAGGTAGTACTAGTACAAGAGAAGGGAAAAAAAGGAAACCCTTTCCATTTCCATAAACTTGCCATACTCGAAAGAAAGGGTTGGTTGGTTGGTTTGTTGTCGTCAGGTAAAAGGTTATGTTTTCTATCTATGTGGTTTTTTTTATATACGTGCACACAATATATATTTTTTACAGAGCCGACTACATAATAGTACGTTTGCGATGTGAAAGCTTATTTTTTTACCTATAAACATTTGTGTGTGGACACTTGTATTTATGGTTTATTTGATATGCTTATATATACGGCGTAGTTTTATACACTAGTCTATAAATTCTACTCTTTACAGCAGCAGAGAGCAGCATATAAAATCAACAACAGCAACAACAACGACGGCAGCTGTGTTTTATTCTTTGTACGTGATATTACTTGATTCACATCAAGAAGAGAAACAAATAGGTAGGTATATATAAGTATACTCGTTGACAGCCTTGACATGACCTAGCTATATATACACATAAAACGGTTATATATATATAAAGCTACGCATCATATAGCTTACTGTACTTACTACTCACTAGTCCTCTTACAAAATAATACTGTAATAAATTCTCTCTCAAGTTAATATACCGTGTGGCAACGGCAAGTGAGTAGTGAGTGTGTGGAACATGCATGCTTAATTAAATATTGATAATACTTTTTTTTCTGATTAGGTACAGATTAAAAATAGGTACAAAAAGGTTATAAAAATACAGGATGGCTAGAGCTATAATATACTCCAAAAAGTGAAGGTGATATTATACATATTTGCAATTGGGTTTTATTATTATTGTTATTTATTAAACTGGTTGTGAGTTGTAACAACGGGTGAGGGACAGTAAAAGTTGTTCTTGTTACATTCACTCACTCTACTACTCCTCTTTGGTTTTGAAAGTTTTAGATACATGTTTACAATAAGTATACCACGTAAACATATAGGCCAGCTTTACAGTGACTTGTTATGTCTAATACTGATGATGTAGTAAATAGTCATATTATTCTATAATGATGTTTTGGCGTTGACACAAAAGTTAAAATTGTATCAACCAGCAGCAGCTCTTTGTAAATTAAGTCAACCGCGATAAACTTTTTAATGAGTTTTACTTGTAAGTAGGTAGGTGATTTACACGTAGGTTATGTTATGCATATTATTTCAGCAGTTATGCATATATACATGTTATTGAGTATAGTGTGTGGTGTTAGATATAGAATATTATGCTGTTTATTATTATGCTGCTTGCTGCATATAAATATGTGACAGTATTAGCATCAAAATATTAGCCATTACTAATATAGTAGAATACCGCAACGAAATGAAATTCGTGATGTTATATAAATATGTATAAAGAGCTGTTTAGTAATTTTGGTGAGTGCGGCAGCGACATAGTAGTAGTATGTGTCGATGTTTTTGAAAATGTGTCGGTAACAGAAGCAGCGATAATACGACACTAGAGAGAACACAGAGAAGTGAATGAAAGCCTTGTCGCATTATGTATTCGTCTGCTTTTAATTTTTATTTTTACAATGCTACAGTTCTATACACTATTTAATATACCTACTTTTACTCCTATTAATTGTGTAGGTACCATTGTTATTGTTATTATGATCAACGTTGAAACAAAGGTCTATAAATAATAATAAGAATAAAAAAGTATTTATACTACTATACGTTCTGCTAATTCAGATATACACTATCTATTTCCATGTTAAATACATTCATAAACTACTTTTCTGTTTTGATAATACTAGATGAAAAACAAAAGAAATAATCACTTACCCAGTGCCACGACCAGATCCATCAGCTCCAGCATTGCCAGTCTGCTAATTAGATAACAAAAGGAAACCCATGATCATAAAGAGATGTACAGGGCTTGATACCATTATTATTATTATCGTAGAACAAGCCAAATTGTAAGCCAGTTACTTTGCTGGGAAATAAAACAAAAACAAAATAGCTGAACAATGCATTCTACTTTACAGCAGCATGATAATATTTTGCCTTGCTGTAGTAGAGACAATACAGTTGAAATGTAGCGAAAGCTGACTGAGCAAACACAAAAGCTGGCAAGAACGCATCACGCTCTCTGTATGCAATCCATTCTAGCTAATATGCAGCAGGCAGAAGTAGTGGTGGCACCTTCCTTTTATTTTTTTGTTTCGATTTTTGTTCAGTGAAAACTTTAAGCCTTCTTTTCTCCCTGCCAGTAGTGTTGCAATGTGTTTTGAAAAAGAGTATTTTATGCCTGTACTTTCCCTCCCGATGATGCAACACAATAACAATGATGGTATAGTGTGGTAGTTAGCCAGCTTATTTGGCCAAGTTTACATAATGATATCAAAAATGACTGTTTCATAAGCTTAATAATTTGAGTTGGAAAAGAGAGAAAGAAAAGGCATAAAAAAATAAGAGTAAGCAAGCAAAACAACAAGAGTAAAGGCAATAATAGGAAGCAGCAGTAGCAGTAGAGCTCCAGATTTTTTTTTCGGCAACTCCTATTCAAACCAACTTTTCCCATTAGTCGACTTTTTTGTGTTTTCTTACACTTTCCCATTTCCACATACGATATGTATGTACATACATAATATATGCTTACTATAAACACGGGACAACAACGTGGTAATAATATAGACAGTATAAGTACCACGTGTGTTTTCACGGTGAAGGAATGATGATGTCGGGACAACAACGTATGACGAACAACGCTCGGATCAATTAGTTTGCTGCTTGTGAATACACGCCTAATAAAAACCTCGTCTCTGAGTATTCTTTGTATACATACTTTCTCATTTCATCTAGACGAGAAATGAGCAGAGTGGGAACAAGACTTAAACCGAATAAGTAATAAGGAGAATTTCTTCAACAGAGTTGAGCTGAAAATGAGACACACCCATTCCTATTGTATTTGACGTTTAATCTACTTTTTTTTACAAGGGCAATCTCCTCCGAGAAAGAGGAAAGTGTATTGTTTGGGAATTTCTGGAAAAGTTAATCAACAAAGAAAGTAGCAAACAGCAAACTATACTCTTTCGCATTTCCACGATATAGATTTCACTAATCCAGCTCAGTGAACAACAAGAAAACAAAACAATATACCATCATTTTTTTTTACGTTCACAGAAACATTTGGTGTTGAATTGAAACTACTAGCAGGAATACCTAATTTCGTAGAACACGCAATTTACAGCGCACTCTTTCCATTCCCTTGCAAGCAATCATAAATCAATTAATAAGGCAACAATGGAAACTTCTTGACAATCATGATATGACTGACTGACTATTTAAGTTACTTTTAATGATTTCTTAGAACTCGAAAACAACTACACCTATTAAAATTAAACTCGCATGAAAACCCGACTAGGCATGGCATTTAATCTTTTTAACGATGCAAGCTCTTTGGCTCGCTTTCCATGAATCTTTCGAAAAAATGTCCCACACGGTGATACACTAAATATGCCTTTTTGGGCGTAGCATACTATATAAAAAGGAATAAAAAAGAGTTATATAACTTGCGTCTCTATATTTATATAACATAATGCATTTTTTTTCGATGAAAAAGAAATAAATGTTGGCGTAAAAAGACATACCAAAATCTTTCGTGCATTTTCTTTCTTCACCACCAAAAATCTCATGCATATTTCATGAGAGATTCCCTACTTATTGGCACAGCCTTTTCTCCCTTTTTTCCTTCGTCATCATCTATGTATGTACAAAAAAAAAGTCCTTTTCTCTTCAAGTCAAGTTACTTCTTTTTTTTATCTAGGCCTCTGGGTATTCCATTTCATGGTAAGACAGACATAGCCTTTTTTCATCCCATTTACTTATATAGGAAGCAAAAACGACCAGCACATACCTAAACCAAGAATCTTGCCTATACATATTTTTGTGCTGATTTGTAACGTCATGTCACCATAAAGGGAAAGGGTGCATCTGAGCTGGGACTAAAAATGGACATAGATACATGCAAGTACTACTTACATGAAGTGTGACAATATTTGCCGGAGAACGATTGGTAAATACACATTACCTCATTAAAGGGAAAGTTTGTGTGAGCGAGCACACCCAAGATTTCTCACAGACGAAAAAAAAGGGAAGACAGAGGAGGAAAATTGTAGACATCTTACATGTCTTATAAACGTCAGCACATTTGTGTTACCATCAGTCTTGTCAAACGTGCTAACATAGAGAAGTAATAGGGATGTTGCATGGCTGAAGTAGTAGGTACCTAACTAAACGGAGCAAAAAAAATGCTTTCATTCTCTTTCTCATCATCATCATGTTATATGTCCGTTTCATATATAATCCCATTTCCATTCTCTCACAGGATGTCTAATGTTTATGTCAAATCAAGCGAATTGGTTTGCTTGCACAAATGAGAACAAAATTTTTGTCTTATTAGCGACGTGAGGTAATCGTTACTTTCTCGTCAAGTTATTCTCCTTCCATGAGAAAAAAGTGAACGTACATATTACCTACCTACTTACATGCCTATTATGCGTATATGTTCATATATACACGCGTTTAGCAATATGATGAGATGAAAATGATTTTTTTTTTGCCAGGAATGAATCTTATATGCTAAAAAGTCACAATATGGATCATGTGCGTTGTAAGTAGGTGTAAGCACAGAGCGCCATCCTCGTTCCAAAATTTTATGCCATAAAGGAAATAACAAAATGTAATCCCCTTATTACCTTTAACAACTGGTGTCTTCCCAGGTTATTTTTTTTTCATCACATTATCAGGACTTTCTTTTATAGAACCATAAAACATACATTTTCAAGTGATGCATGATGGATCGATATACTCTTTGTAT